>JALLPC010000514.1:0-12795 GCA_036940045.1 Stephanocyclus meneghinianus | reverse complement strand
TTCTAATTGTCCGCATGTTAACCCACTATTGCCAAAAGTTCGTAATAGTGTTAAAAAAGCTTGAGTATGGTACCCTACGTCCTACCTACCAGGTTGAGGTTCTCAGGTCCTCGCAGTCTCCCTCATGATGAACCGGCCCTCGATGTAAGGTATTCCATGTGGTTCCCCATTCCTGAGCATCTTTGTCACATCATGTGCAAGCAGCAATGAATTCCAAATCCACCCAGGCCAGCGGCGAAAGATGATCGAATCCACGGACCCAAGCGCCAGCAGTCATTTTAATATCATTCCTTCAACGCCACCACCAAACTCATCTCTCACTTCTGCTGAGTCCGAAGAAAGTAGTCGCACCATTGACGCTGCCCCATACAGTTCAAAGTCGCCTACTGCGCCCGTGGTTCTAAGCCCGCGACGACAATCGCAAGCCAGCGATCGAAGCAGCCGCACATCAGGATCCAGCGATGGCGCTCATCGCATCTCCTCCGACTTGTTACGGCGGCATTCCTCGTGCGGTGGCAGTGACAGTGACGATCTTCCACTGCGCACGCCCACGACTTCTGCCGGAAGAATTCTTTATCCGGAAGGGAACCAGTCCCGTAGTGGTTTCAATTCTTCGTTCCGGAGACGTGGATCAATCACGTGGGAGCACTTGGCTCGACGACGGAGCACAGCAGAAGAAAGGCGGTCTAATGTTTCCATTGATAATGACACAGTAGCGGTGGTAACGAATGACGTCCCAGCAGCAGACACATCATCTAATGGGTGGTTGGAGAATATTTTCAATTCCTTTCGAGTCACAATCGCCAACCGCCGCCAATCCTTCCTCCGTTCCATTAAAAAGGCATCGAAGCATCCTCGCTCAATAATCCTACCCACTCTCGTAACATTTGTCGTCCTCGCTGCAGCCGGAGTTATCGCCGTGGTTCACTCTTCACGTCAATATAAGGAGGAGCAATCATTGCAGCTACTGGAGCAATCACGAGAATTGGCGTACGAACTCGATGATCTGTTAGCGCATGCGCTGTTGCCACTGTTTACCGTGAAAGAAATGGCGGGGCAATTTGAGGAATTTCGAAACTTGCAACCGAAGATTGTGCAGCGTGGTAATACAACTTATTTAAGTGACAGTGGAAGGACGTTTAGGAATGTATCAGATATTTGTACCGATCCAGAGGTCGTGGAATTGTATCAGCGTGTCGCCGAGTCGATTATGCAATCTAGCGAGATGGGGAATGTTTTGTTCAATGTTCAATTGCAACCTGGTAAGCGCACTACCCTTGAAGTGCAACAGTTATTCCTTCCTATCTTTGCCATCTCCGTTTACTTGTTTTATCACTCTCGTTTCTCATACATTTAACCTCCATGTCTTACGATGTAGCTGGCGTTGTATGTTTGAACCACCCCCATATCACGACCTATTCAAATGACATAACGATGGATCATACAGAAGCCATTGGCTTAGATCGCGTCCACGATCAATACCCACGTGAAAGTGTACGGGTCAGCATAGAAAGTGGAACAGTAGGCACATTAGGACCCAAAGTTCTTGTTCAAAGCACTCCTCTCTTAGATTTCGTGGACGATACGCCTCACGAATCATTAACTTTTTGGACTCCCATCTACATCACGGGTTATGATCTGGTCACACTGGATGATGGGAAACGATATGAGAATTTTTGGGGCGTTTCCCAAGTCTTGCTCGACTGGAATGAAGTTTTGGCGCAAGTAAAACTGCATGAGTTTTTCGAGGAGAGGAACATGATATTCGCCCTCATTGAGGTAGGAGAGGGAGGAGATGATAAGGTTGTGGAAGCTTCAAGGGATGTTAAACCTCCTCTAACTAGAGACACTGCGCGCGAGGCGCTTCATGTGCAGTCACGTGAAAACTGGCAGCTACTTGTTGACTTGCCGCCACCGAGAGTCGGCGATCCAGCGTGGGCCATTTGGGGATCGATGCTTGTGTTGTTGGGCTCCTTCCTCGTCAGTATAGCGCTACTTCTATTTCTTGTCAGCAAGAATGATCACGAGGAGCTGCTTTGTCGTTGTATCCCTCGCAGTATCGTAAGGAGGCTTCACGCGGGTGAAACGGTTATTGAAAAATATGACCTTGCTACGGTTTGCTTCATCGATATTGTTAGCTTCACCACAATGTCAGGAAATATGAAAGCTCATGAAGTCATGGAGATGCTTCAGGTTCTCTTCAGAGAGTTTGATCAGTAAGTTATGCGCTTGCTCTGTGAATTCACATCAGGCGGAATAATTTTTATACACTTTTGGTTTTCTTGCTCTCTTTCCCTCAGTTTGGCACAGAAGCATTGTGTAGTAAATGCTGAAACTATCGGAGATGCATATATAACTGTGTCAGGCGGCCCAGATGGAAATGATGCAACAACTGGAGCAGCAAATATAGCCACATTTGCGCTGGATGCAGTCGATGTTGTAAAATGCTTAAAATTTCATGATGGTAAACAGATCAAGATCAGAGTCGGCGTAGCATCAGGACCGGTGGTAGCGGGTGTCATAGGAACAATTAATGTACCTAAGTTTACCCTATTCGGGGAGACTACTTCCAGAGCAGAAGAGATGGAAAAGACTAGTCTACCGTTACAAATTCAGTGTTCGGAAGAGACTATGAATCTACTTCGAAGTAATTTTCGAACCACCAATGCTTTCCAATGCAAACGCAGTATAGGGCGCGGCAGCGAACAAGCGTGGTGGATCGTTCGCTCGTCTGAAGGCGCGGGGGTTTACTTGAATGAACTTGATGACATGATACTTCCTTCCCCGACAGCAAAGGATGAAGTTTCCACAGTCAATAGCACAACTTTGACACTAAGCGATCCAAGGCAGAGCATGAACAGTAAGGGGACCGACGAGAATGAAACGTACATGTTTGGTGAAGATGTACAAATCGCTCCTCACGTCCAAAGGAGGAGTAGTTCGATGAATGCATCTGAAATCGTTGAAGGTTCCCATGTTGCGAGATGCAACTTTGAATTCGAAAATGAGCACTTTTCAGAGTGAGTATGATCGGTAACTGGTGTAAGGCAGTCTCACTATTGATACCACCTTTATGTCTTCTTCCTTTTGTGTTGTGTTATCAAATCCGCAGCAACATTACGGAGGGGGAAATTGCAGGCACGGTGGCAGACTCATGGCTGCGAACCTCGTTGTTCAATGTTAAAATTTCTCTTCGGTCTATGGGGCTCATGTTCCAGGTTGCAGCTTCGAACACACGTATTTTGCTTGGCACTTTCCTTACATTTGCAATTCTCTGCGGCTCAGGCCTTGCCATCTTTTATTCTTTTGGGCATCAATATAAGGAGGATAAATCTACAGATGCCATGGATCTCGCAAACAAAGCTGATCGTTGGCTCGAAAAAGAGATCGCAAAGGCTCTTCTCCCTTTGTTTGCAATGTCAGAGCTTGTCAAAGTTGTCGGAAAGTGGAATGATCTTTCGTTCAAGATTCTCGGGACACAACAGTACACTGAGGGAAATTCAGTATACAACAATGTAACTGGTCTATGCGACGACCCCGCCTACATTAATCCTTTCGTTGGAATGGCATCAAGCATCAAGCAAAGCTCTGGAATGCAGAAGATTCTCGTAAATGTTCAGCTCGCACCAAGTGGTGTGCTCTGCCTGACTTATCCCAAAAATAATACCGAGGACTTTCCTCCTGGAATATACCTTGATACATCTGGAGCAATAGGACTCAACTTGTTTTTAACCCCAAGTCGTGCCGAATCAAGCAAGGCCGCCGTTACGGAACAGGGGAAGACAATCCAAGGTCCCATCAAACTTGCTCAAGGAAATCTTTCCGTTGTTGATGAAGCTCTCATTGCACGATATCCTGTGTTCATTGATGGCAACAACATGACAATCAATGATGTCAGCTATCCTTTTTGGGGGCTTACGTAAGTGCGGCAGTTATTCATGAAACATTTCTCTTTTCATGCATTTCTAATCTTTAACATCCCTTTTTTGGTTATCAGCATTGTACTAATGGACTGGGATAAGCTCATAAGCAAGTTTGGCATTTACAATTTCTTTAGCAGGGCCGACATGCAATTCAGAATGACTCGGCATGATGTCGTCAATGAAGAAGTAGTAGTAATTGCCAACTCTTCAGATCATGACATACTCAAAGATCACAACAGCATATCAGTAAAACTCAAGACCAGCGACGATGATTGGACTCTTATGATAGGTTTTAATGATGGCTTTAGCGCCCCATGGCTTTGGTGGGGTACTGCATGCATTTGTCTTGGCTCGCTATTAGCATCATCACTATTAATGATGGTCCTTACCATCACAGAAATGAACAAAATGTTATTATATCGCATGATGCCCCGAAAAGCAATTCTTGTGGTGGAGCAAGGCAAGACATTTGTGGAGAGAGAAGATGAGGCAACTATATTATTTTCGCAAGTGCTAGGATTCGAAAAGATGTCAGGTGAAATGAACTCAAGAGACTTTCTGCTGATGCTTACACAATTATATACAGAATTTGACAAACTAGCTTTAAAGTTCCACTGCACAAAGATTGAAACAATTGGGGCATACTACATTGTGAAAGGCCCAGACCCAGACTTTTGTAGTCATGGAGAATGTGAGGGTGTTTCTCAGATTGCTTTGTTCGCCCTACATGCTGTTGAGTTAGTCAGAAATTATCAGTATAAGGGAGTGAAGCTTCAAATCAGGGCTGGATTTGCAACAGGGCCTGTTGTTGCTGGTGTCATTGGCTCGGGTGGTTTGCCAAAATACACAGTGTTTGGGGACACAGTTAATTTCTCAAGTAGAATGGAAAGCACCTCCCAGCCAATGAAAATACAATGCTCACACCACACATACCAGCTTCTTAGAAATTCTGTGCAGTTTGTTTTTGATCTGGAAGAAAGGGAAGAGGAAGGAGAACTTGGTGTCTATGTCAAGGGTAAAGGACAAACTATGACCTATTGGTTGTTAGGATATACAGTCAGGAAAGCTGCTGATTGTGGTCACTAAAAATGTTAGAATACACCAAGCTGAAATGAAGGGTGCTATTGTTTTGGCACAGTAAGGGAGGTATACTAGTTATCTATCGAGATATTAATCTTCATGCACTCAACGGAAGGGGTTCAAGGACATGGTGTTTCATCCAATGAGTCACCCTTTACCTCTGGCAATTTGAGCAACAGTGTGTCTATAAATGTGAACAAAAATATGTTGACATTTACTGGTGGTCCATATTCTACTGGCATCGATGTTTTGTGTTGACATCCTCCATACTCTGCTGCCTGGCAGCCACCTCTGTGTAATTCTCAACATAACCGAGAGGTCACATACCATTCCCCTTTATATGGATTTCATGCTTTGCTGAGAAACAGGCCATGTCACAAGAATTTCCCCAAATCTGCCAGACAATGCATGTTTAATTGCAGCTGTCATTCAGACATGTCACATGCGTTTATGAGGTGGAATTAGTGATCATGTTATATCGCTCAAAGCCAACAAACTCAACATATTCTTCTACATGCAATTAAAAAGCAGTGTCCCAACATTAAGTAGATCATGCACAACCTGCACAGTCATTCAAATTTTGTACATCTGTTACACAACCACAAGTTTAGTTGTAATGTTATCTTTTTTGAGAGTTCGAGGAATATAGACTATTTCCGACTCAATCTTAAATGTCGAAAAACAAGATTCAAAATAATGAGGTGGATTCTTGATTCAGCTTAAGACAGAGATCCGTCAGAATTTTAAATCTTGTTTCAGAAGTTAGTGGAGCAGATCGAAAATCACATATCACCAATCACAAGTCGCAAATTGCAATTTTGTATCCAGTTTTGGCACCAAAGTTTGCGACTATTGTGCAAATCCGTGATTTTTCATACACAAATACACAAATCACTCAGCATGGGGTCCCCCATGCTCATTCTGCACAAATCCCAAATCCCAAATCACAAATCACAAGAAACAAAAATATATGTCGTTTCTCTTGTGATGGATCTTAAGAGAATACGTCGAAGGTGAGTCGTTCACTCCGATCATTGATAAGATTTGACATGTGTATCTCTTTGTGATTTGGGAATTGTGTTTAATCACAATTATATGGTTTGAGATTTGGGTTTTTTGGGTATAAATGTATTACATTACGCAAATTTGCAAGGGTGAAGCTGGATATATTTTTTTGATTTGCGATTTGTGATTTTGTGTTTTTTTAACTGCTCTGCTTCTCGGTTCGTGGCATCTTGGATTGTGAGTGGTCGATGGGTGGTGCAGTGCATTTTGGCAGCTATGGTATGATACCTTGTAGTACCATACTACCTTGTACCATACATTTTGTCCGGCATGAATGAAAAGTTAAAATGGTGCTATGATAAAAATCTGATCCTTTTCAAAAATCAGATCTATTTCAAATATTACAGACAAAAGGATAGATTTTTGAATAGGATGAGATTCTCGTGAACACGTAGAAAATATACTAATCCATACGTAAAACAGAACAGATTTTCCAAAAAGATCAGATTTCCCCACCTAATCCTTTTCGAGAATCTGATCCTTTTCGAGAAGCTGATCCTTTTCAAGAATCTTGAAGAAAGGATCAGATTCTCAAAACATAAGATACCAGAAAGGCTGTAATAATACACTCTTTCAAACATGATAAAAGATGATAAATTATGATCAAAAGATAAATTATGTAGAATAGAAATAATCCACTTAATAAATAATGATTAAATTTATTTTGCATAACTACAATTTATGCACGAATTTATGATTTGAGCCAAGATTAAAGATTACGGCCTTACCATTCCATTTCCCTTACCTTCAGTATGACACGATCGGACAAGATCGAGATATAATCTAGTTCCACAGTACCGTACAATGGTTCACCTAAACGCACGCTAAGGTATCTTTTACATGAAAGTAGGTTAGGAAAACAACACCTTTGGTATTGTATGGTATTGTACCATCCTGTATTGTACCATACACAACATATTATATGCTCAATTTATTCCTTTTTTATTGTATGGACCATTGGTGATGGTCATAATGATATTATATTCAAGCTTGTTGGCTGAGTCTAGACTCTCACTTGATTGGCACTGTGGGCATATCTATTGGCACACAAGAATCGTGGTCGAACTTCACCACCATCATCATTTTTTTTGATCCACGACGAAACAAAGATGTGAGACCGCTCCGAGGAGGATAGCACTACATTAAGGTATTGCTTCAAACTACTGCATAGGACAACAAAAGAACAACATCGGTTCTCGCAAGTTATTGCTGTCGATGCGCCTTCATTCGACATTGCCTTCAAGAGATAACACCACAGAGCGACACGTGGCCTAATAAACTGTCACCATGTCCCGTCAAGCACCCCGAGACCTCCCCGCAATCCCCGAAGTGTCCACCCCTCACGAAATAGATGACATCGACGATAACGCCTCCAAAGGATCTTACGCTTTCACCCTCGATGGCGTCGGATTTGACGAAGAATCTGGCTCGATCCTTCATACCCCTCCATCTCTCCTCGTCAGTCCTGATCGATTGACACGACACGATGAGGCCGAATTGCACAGGCAGACTTGTCGATCTCTGGGAATCCCGTATAGCGGGGAGATGCATACGGGAAGTCCACGGGACAGTGTGGAGTCGACGTCTACTGCCAGTATGACCAAGAATAATGTTGGTAATATGTATGATGTGCCGCTGGAAGGTGTGGAAAAACATAAACAGAGTCCTGCATACAATTATGGTGAAGTTGCCCTGTCTCCTCGACACGGGAATGGCAATAGCAAATTCAACACACCGCGATTAATCACGCGAGCAAAACTTGCCGAAATCACTTCATCGTATACCAATACCATGAAAGAGTTTGCTGTATCAATTTCTAACAAATCGAAAAGGTTCTACGCTAATTCCAAGCAAAAGTTTCTTACAGGAGATGGCAGCCAGGTCAGAAACTCTGATGACAATAGACAAACCTCTTTTAATCCGAGCGAGTGGTACCCCAGTTGGATTAAAGATGCCAATCCATTGATGAAGTTGACTGTTAGCATGGCTTTCTTCTTTCTTATATTGTTTGTCGTGATCATTGTTGCTGTTTCCAAGAGTAGCGCTAACGTTGGGATAGGTGGGCGAAGTAGCTCCAATGTTATTGATGTGGGAAGTTTGTCTAGTGTGCCGAATGATACTGCTAGTGATTCTATTGACAAAACGAGTGAAGATCAGGCCTCGGTGACACATATGCCTAGTTACCTTCCAACATTTTCACCGACCATCTCTCCCTCTGGTGTTGATGAAACGAATTCTTGCATCGATAGTCCTGGTACATTCAAAACGAGCAGAGGAAAATCTCGATCGTGTCGTTGGTTGAAATCAAAACATTTGGAAAGAGAATGTAGAGGAGATGCGAACGGACCGAGTGAGCTCGGGTCAAATTGTAAATATACGTGCAAACAGTACAATGATTGTGTTGCGAGCACGGAAACTCCGACGAATAGGCCGACTACAATCAAGCCAACTAATGTACCAACGAACAAAGGAACGAAGAAAAAAAGAAAGAATAAAATGTCAAGCCCGACAAGAGAACCTAGTAGCATTAGCATCGGCAAGCAAAATACTACCGAAGAGGTAACAGCGGAAGTAGATGAAACAATCTACTTCACAGACACCGACAGCAGGCTTCGCCCATGCACTTGGCTTGATATTCGAAATCCCACCCAAAGGACAAAACGACGAGAAGACAACTGTGCCAAAGTCACAGTCCAGGTACTATGCCCCACATCCTGCACGGACTATGTCATCCCGGTCAACGTGCGGGCGAAACTGGATTATGCTTCTGTTTCCATCACTCCGAATGTTCGTAGCTACAACTTAGTCCCACAAGATCAATGTTACGATCAATCTGGTTACTTTTTGAATGACCAGAATCATCCGGTCAAGTGTTCCTGGTTGGTAGATGAAACTTTGGACGAGGCGGTATTATCGTTCCGAAGAGAGAGGAATTGCGGTGGCAGCGGCACGGATTTGGGGAAGATGTGTAAAAGTAGTTGTGGGACATGTTAGGATCATTGTCATTGTGAAGATATCATTTCGTCTAAAGTTATGTTCCTTCACGTTGGGATCGGACCTGGGGCCTTATCAGTATGTCTACAGGTAATCCTCACAACACATGATGTACCACTTGAAATGCACATATTATACGAACTTCACAACAAGTGCCTACAAAGCAACATTACGACAGTTGCCTTATGAATTATATTATTGGCATTAAAATGACAGAGCACCTGATTAATTAACTTAATGAACGCCTCTCTTAGATGATGTAGAGGTCTACTTTTGTGCCATACATTGGCAAAGAAAAACTTTATCCACACACATGAAAAGACGAGGAAACTCAATCGTTCAGTAACTGAAGACCCCGCATACTAAACATTATTCATCAAAATGATTCCATTCTCGTGCAAATATACTTTGATAGAGTGCATAGGTAGTCAATTCAAAATATCATCTTCCATATCACGAATCTCGTTCAACAGCTTTGTCAGCCTCGCTTTTTCTTCGTCGCTTGGGGAATTCACCAAGACAGTCTAAGAAAATCAAGCACCTCTCATATTTGAGTAATTATGTTTTGTTTATATAATCATGACAAATGATTACGTGATTCAACAAAATAGTAGTAAACATGACAACACGCACCTGATAAGCAGCCCTAGCAGCCCCAGCCAACTGATGCAGCCCCACTTTCGCATCACTCTGAATATTCGGGTTACAATGCGGTAGAAAATCCCGTATTTTAACAATACTGGCATGGCATGCTTCCACCAGATTGGTGGGTATTGCCAATGCTCGAGTTTCAATAGCCTTTTTCTCTTCTGGTGGCATTGAGGGTTCTTTCCACGTTCGTTGAAGTGCTGCATACGCCTCGGCGTCTTCGTCTGCTGCGACGAGCAGGGATGTAACATCTAAGGATTTGATCAATTCCGCGGCCTTGGCAGCTGCTCCGCCTGAAAACGCGTGAAAAAGTGCGTGTTGGAAAGCAATGTCAAGAAAATCAGATCCACTGATGTGTCATCCCCCTCGTGCGGTAACGGACACTTACTCTCTACATCCTTCTTGCGAGTAGTATAAGCAGCCGCCATGGACGCCGCGGCAGCACCCACAGCGGCTGAGATGGCGGCTGCGGCTCCTCCACCCGGCGTGGGTTGTTTGGCTGCTAGAGCGGTGAGGAATTGGTCGATCGGGAGGGATTTCGTGGGTGTCATGGTCATCGTCGAAGTATTGCACGATACAATACACTGTCACAGTATATAATTGACCTACCTTACGACTGGGTGGAGTTTTATACTTGTTCTACGATTTAATGATGGTAGATATTAGAGATACGGAATAAGGACATAATGCTACGACTGAGTATTGTATACGACTACCATACACAATATCCTAAAGCCGTGCAGGGGCATGTCGCTAGATAGTGGTGAGAGACGGTGAGAGAAGAAAAGTCCTCCGTGTATCTTACGTATACCATACATAACGTACGATGGTCATACGACAGAGCTACGAGGCAAGTCATTCCTCGCTTCCACAGTCACATCACATGAATGGATAAATGACCCGTCGGGACACAGATGCCGGCAAGGGAGCAGGCACTATGGGATGGTACTAGCAGACACACAACAACATCTCATAATGCCTAATATAATGCCTTCAAGGTGGTGATGAGGAGATGGAATCCCTCTAAAGCAATACACACTGTATGGTATATACCGATGTGGTGCAAAATCAAGAAGGAATCTGTCTGTACTCTGCAGCGAAGGCGACCCAGTTACGATTGCTTCCATATAATCAATCAAGGCACAACGTTGCATTCGTTTCTTCTTCCATTCAACCATCCCGCTCTCTCGCCAATTGACTAAAAGTAATGATCGTTACATCAAAAGTCAAAAAGGCCATTTCGGCAGGCGCTCTCCTTCTTTTCACTGCCTTCGCAGTCTCAAATGTCCAAAAGCAATTGGACCAATCAAAAGCATACCTCTCGCGCGGCAAGACGGTCAGGCGCGGTCTAAGCCTCAATCTAGGTGGAGGTGATTGTATATGGGAACCTCCCGCTTCTACAGTCTCTCCCGATATCGATTTCCACAAGCTGTTAATCGCCGGATTTCCCTCGGGAGATAAGAGGATGACTTTTGTTCAAATGGAGGCGCTAACGGGATTACCATCCAAGGACGATTGGGACTTTGTGTTTAATGGATACACGAATGCTCCATTTATCAAGACGAACTACCCTCATCCTGCGGGTACGTGGGGATGGGGAACTGAAGCCGATGAAGTCGTTTTGGTTGTGCAATTTATCCGGCGCTCGTAAGTGTGTAGTCGATTAATATTATTGCCCGAACTGGATGGTTGCCTCTTAAATTTCACTTGATAATCAACAGAATGGTAGAGTTTGGTGACATTTTGTGGTACCAAAGCAGAGCTCGGACGTACAATGAGGGTAGGGAAGACGTCGAAGAACAGTACGGTGAAAGAATGCAAGATACTAGTAAGTTAATGTTTCTGACCTGCTTATATTTCTTGGTTTGGATGTTGACTGACGTTTTACCATCCTTGTTCACACCTTTCAGCTTTCTACAAATGGAGGGATTTGAAGATTCTGCAAGAAATCTATCGGTACGGTGCTTACATTGACTATTGGATGGAGGATGGCCTTCGTCGAGACCCCTTCACCCACGAGATTATTGATAAAGAGTATTGGGATCTCTATGTCAACCCTGTAAGAACTCCAACATGGGCAGATAAAGTGAATATTTGCCACAAGACTGCTAGCAAGACAAATCCTACTCTAGATATGGAAGTCAACAAACAAAAACTTCAACTTCACATCGATCATGGTGATTATTATGGAATTTGTTCCGATGCTGTGAAAGAACCCTCCTTCTTGGACCAGAAATCTCCCAAATTTGCCGAGACTCATGACTTTCACTGTCAAAATATCAAGGGAGGTTGCACACCTACAATTGTCATTTCTTCGGACAAGCTTAGAGACTACAAAGATGGTCCTGAAGAGACAAAGCTAATTGGCAATCTGCTCAAGGACAGGTTTCCGGAATATACCATCGATTCCGAGGCATGGCCATGCATATGGGATAAAATTATTGACAAGAATGAAGGGCCAAAGACTTTCGATGACCGAAAAATCACTGAAGATCCCAACTTTTCTGCGTTTATGCTTGAAGAGATGATATTTGAACTAAACCGCATGGTTTCTAAGTACAGTTCGACTGAGTGGCAACCAAATACGAACGCACAACGCCTTGTCAGCATTTTCACTGAACATCTTCCTTTGTTGAAGACTGAGTTGGATGAGGTTGTAGCAGGCATTCGCACTCTTACTGTTCGGGACTTTTTGGGACCAAATGAAAGGAAATGATGATAAATCCTTTTTTTTCACATGGAACTGGTAAGTGGATGCTAAATACAAATTTCTCTGGGTAAGTGATTTTAATTTTTCGTCAATTTTCATTTCTTGATTTTCAGATGTACCATGAAGAGATTGCCACGCTATGGGTGGGATGATTGTTACATCCATAAAATATTATGAAGTTATGTTGTTGGACAAGATCACAATTTTTACTTGTTTGCTAAAAATTCTAAAATAGGCAAAAATGGTGCACTTAGGTTTGAAATAATTCGAGTTCTGCTGCATTTTGGTCAGAGTTTCATGACATTTGGTCTGCAAAATAGTAAGGGCATCTCTTAATTCATAGGTGCATAACAGGAATACGTGACATCACTATTC
>JALLPC010000513.1:0-12966 GCA_036940045.1 Stephanocyclus meneghinianus | reverse complement strand
GGATTAGCCATGGTGTATGAAAGAAGAATCTCCTAGGGTGGGAAGAATCTCATCATTCCTGATCAAAGAAAATCATGTTAATGAGTCATCAGAACCATTACAGTATTTGAGTAAAACTATGATAGCTTTGGAAGAAACCAAGATAATACCATCCAGACCTCCAGTTCAACTACCTAAGCACCCTGATAAGATCACCTTTGAACAAAATTGTCAGCATTGCTTGAGAGTGAAAATTCACTTTTGACCAAAGAGCAACAAATACTTTTGAGTGGAATAGATGAAAGAGACAAGTTGGAAAGCATTGGTACAAGAGACAAGCCAACTAAAATGCAAGAAATTATTTGGTCTTAAAAGAGAAGTGAATATTGTTCTTTTGGATGTGACATGTGTTTCAACTACAAAGACAATGGGGGGAGGGTCAAAATGTTGGGGAACATAAGTAGATATTATTATTATCAGTGACAAGTCAGGCAGCAATAGAATAGTGGAAATCTAATGCAAAGAACAATTTGTAAAAGATTATAGAAATCATATGACACAAGAAATTTTGAGAAAGACTTCAATCCAGATCATCATGGGGTTCATGAAGGCAAGACTTGCCCCATCTCAGGGTAAAGGCAAACACTGTGCAAGATATGTAATTGGCAATTTTCAAGTTAAATCCAATGATGTAAAGTTTTGTTTATACAAAATAATGTTATTTGTCCCATGTATTTGGGTCTCTTGTAAACCAACAACTAGTATCAATTAGTTGAATTGTGCCAGTCACTAGTTCAGTAACTAGTCTAGAGAAAAATTTTGTTCTGTCAGACATAAATTTAGGCACTTCCTTGTGGGTGTAGTGATGGAAAGTTCACATTGAGACAGCACCACAAACACAGCAGCCCAAGCAAATGGCCCAATATGATGCACCAGATGACAGCATTATAAAATACATTTCTGTTCTATGTTTTTGTTCTAAACCAACTCTATGCATCTAGAACACCCGATTTAATAGAGCTCATATTTAAATAATATGTTTATACTTCAGTACCAAGCTGAAATGCCAAGCAGCTTACAATACTGGTTTCATTTGAATCCCATCACATTGAATTGTACTTTCTCCAAGCTTAGATTAGTTGACATTGGTCTTTGTATGTGCTCATCATAAACTGATATTCTATTGAACTGGAATTCAATGAAATTATTTTTATCTGATTTTGCTTGTGGCATGCCAGACCAATGATTGATTAAATGTTCTTGTTACCCAGGACGAGTACCTTTGAGAAGGAGGACATTTACCACACACGTTGTTACTTTTCCTGTATATCAGAAGACTAACAACCTTCATGGGGTTTCCTTTCGGTGCCAGATCAGCTCATTTGCAAAAGTGATCGAAAAAGGAAAATTTTTTGTACTCATGCACAATTTGAATTGTTTACGGCGAGCATGAAACAACAGTGTACAACAAGTGGATTTGTAATGTAACCCGAAGTTAATCCAAACTATCCTTACTTGCAACCTGAGTCATCAGTAAAATATCAGGAAAAAGTTAGAACACGTCGTCTCCGACAATGCTGTAAACAATTAGATTTCAATTTGCTATACACACCTCCCGGGGGACATTCGGGTCCACAAGGCGAACTGTCTGCCAGCATTGGTGTTTTGAAATTGTTGTATTTTCCCATGTTGCAATTGCCAGGCCTTCGCATTGTTTTCACATACAGTAGAAAGAATACAGCATTGAAAACACCTCGCTGAGTCTCTTCGTTAGAAAATAAAGAAACACCTGTCCCACAACAGCAGTTACCTTGCGTAACGACAAACTTGAATCTGACACATAATCGAACCCTCAGTGTCGTCCTTCTTCCCCCCTTTGTTTTGTTTGCCTGTCTTACTAGCTCTTTTATTCTTTTTGTATAGTGCTGTTTGATCAGAACAACCTACATATTCTGTTGCCCTCCATAATACTTGGGTGAAATGACCATTGTCAGGATAGGCTTCATAATGAGAGAATACAAGAATTGAAACGTTGGTTGAATAATGCGCCAAAGGAAAGTCGTATCAAGAAGAACGGCAAGATTGAAAGTTCAACACTGACCATCATTCTCCTCCTTCTCGACCCACCTCATTAAAACATTCTCTGTACTGGGCAGCTCCTTCCCATATCCACTCGCCAAATTTTCTCCATAGTTATTGTTGGGATCATGAGCCAACATGCCTCTCCCTCCACACTTTTGGACCAAGCTCTTGGCCCATTTGTCTGCTTCTCTTTTGAGAGAGTCGCTCCATTTGAGAGGGACGTATTTTTGTTTGTATTTCGAGTGATAGATCTTACGTCTTTTGTTGTGTGAGTCGAGCCATTGTTTGTCTCGGGGGGATAGTTTTGGGTTTTTGGGTTTGGGTTTAAGGTGCCGAGAGGCGATTTGTTCTCTTACGTCTCTATTGTAGTCAGATGCGTCGGACAAGTCGGTGTCGTTGCCCAGTGCTCTCGACAGGAACGATTCTTTTGGAGACACAAATTCATCGTGGAACCAGTACAGTTTATCCATGCCTTCGCCATCATTACAATCGTGACCGACATTGGCCAAAGACAAGGTTACGCATAAGACGAGTGGGAAGGCTAGCAGTGCTCGTTGAAACATATATGTATTGCTCTTCGTTTCTTGATTTTCAAATACCATATAAGGAATACCATAATATATATATAATGTGGAAGGCAGCGAAACCGGTCGAATTATTTGTGTTGGAGGAGAATTAGGCCTGAGATCCTGTAAAACGGGAAACCACGTGGTGACAGCCGGACGCAGGTATGGGGCAAAAGCTGCAGAGCCTGGGAGAGGAGCACTCATCGGGATGAGGCGTGCCGTGAAGGCTGTGGCAGAATAGGCTCACTTTTAATCTAAAATTTACGTTACCAATGTCTGAACGTGAGCCTCACGATGACGGGAATTGAGGTCTCATCAACATTTTAGATTAAAAGTGGCTTCCACAAGCGTGTAAGTCGACCCGGCAATCATGGGTGATTCCGACGACAAGGACGAGAAGGTCCCAAAGGAGAGGAAGCGGGGTGTGCGCGGCGGGAAGAAGTTTCGACAGCACGCGACCCCTGGCACCAAGTACAAGGCGCCCACATCTGGGCTGGAGGATTACATCTACCAATCGGGCGCGGCGAAACACGCGGCCCAGTACTCAGAGACAACCGAAAAGCTCTGCAACTACATGCAGGCTAACTACAAGTCAGGAGCCGACGTCGCAGGGGCCCTGAAGCAACTCACGGATCTCGTGATCACCATGCCGGTTCCGCCAGCCGGAAGCACCGACAGTACTGGGAATTTCGTGCCTCCTACCACTGCCGAGGAACACATATTCAAGCGCAAATTTGACGCTGAATACACGAGGGAGCAGAGGTACCAGGAGAACAAAAAGAAGGCGTACGCTCTCCTCTACGAGCACTGCGCACCTGAACTCAAGGCTCTTCTCAAGGGAGATGACGACTGGGGAACTCTAGATACCAGTCAAGACAGCATCGAGCTGCTCCGCAAGATCAAGGGGCTATGCTGTAAGTTTGACCCCACCAAGCAGGAAACGAGAGCCATAGTAGCGGCTGACAAGGCCATTATGTGCTACGTGCAGGAAGGACATGTCTCGAACTCGCAATACTTCGAACGTTTCAATGCGCTCGTCGACACGGCAATCAGCTATGGCAGCAGTATTGGGCACTCGAAAGCGCTGGTCACCGCGGAGCTGGTAAAAATGGGAACAACTCGAGACAGCGCGACAACGAGTCAGAAGAACAAAGCCATGGAACTGGCACAGGAGGCGTACCTGTCCATGCTGATGTTGGACGGAGCGAACTATTACAAGTTCAGGGAGCTGAGAGAGGAGCTAGACAATGACTACGCTAAGGGGACCGACACGTACCCCACCAACCGCAATGCAGTGCTACGACTTCTCAATAGTCGAAAGACGCCAAACCTCCCGAGGCAGTCGAACATGAGGCAGGGCGATGGAGCGATGGTGTTTGCCCAGGGAGATACATCTCGCACAGATAACCGGAAGTGTTTCCGATGTGGGAAGAAAGGGCACATCGCAACCAACTGTCCTGCGGAGAAGCCGACAACGAATGATGGAGACGGTGGCACCGATGACGAGGAGCACATGCACACGATGCGGGCCGTAGAAAGCGAGGGATCCGGCCAGGAGGACCACTACGTATCAACGGATGAGGAGGTGGATGTGGACGGGGATGACGATGCCTGCTACTTTTTTCACCAACGAGATGGTGGAGGGCTCAACAGGAACTGGTTGCTCCTGGATAGCCAGAGCTCGACGGATATGTTCTGTAACAAGAACTATCTTGTCGGGATCAAGGAAGCGTCGCACCCTACCACCATTCATTGCAACGCCGGGTCCACGGTGTGCAATAAGGTGGGTATTTTCTCGTCGGAAGAGTTCGGCGACATCCAAGTAAAGTACCATCCGAAGGGTATTTGTAACGTGATGTCCCTCAAGACTATGAAGTCTCTCTTCCCAATCACCTACTCCAGCGTGCCAGGGAGCGAAGAAGCGGCCACGTTCAAGGTGGAGACGAGGAAAGGAATCATCGAGTTTAAGCCCTGTTCGAAGGGACTACACTACTTCGACATGTCAAGATTGAGCAACAGGGACACGATGCACGTACAGACAGTGCAGCACAACTACGAAGGGTACACCAAGGAGCAAGTACAGCGGGCCATCAAGGCTAGAAAACTCCAAGCAATGATGGGAAGTCCTGCCAAGGCAGATTTCGAGGCCATGGTACGTGGTAAACTAATTGAAGATTGCCCTGTTGATGTCTCAGATCTCCGAAACGCTCACACTATCTTTGGACCCGACTTAGCTGGGCTGAGGGGCAGAACAGTGAGGCGCAGGCCGGAGAGAGTGGTGACAGAGATTGTGGCGATCCCACGTGACTTTGTGCTGCAGCATCGTTTTGTGACCCTGACTGCGGACATCATGTTTGTCAACGGGGCTCCGTTCTTGGTCACGAGGTCTCGTAATATCCAATTACTAACGGTAGAATTCCTCCCCAGGAGGACTGCTAAAATAATTGGTGCGAAACTTACAAGAGTACTACACCTCTATCAACGTGCTGGTTTTACTGTGCAAACCGCTCTCATGGACAAGGAATTCGACTCTGTCGCAGATCAGTGCCCCACGCTTCCCATCAACACCACTGCTGCGAACGAGCACGTCCCCGAGATCGAGCGAGCAATCAGGCTCATCAAAGAAAGAGCACGAGGGATCGAAAATACACTACCTTTTTCTGGCCTACCCAAGTTAATGACAATTGAACTTATACACTTTATTGTCCTGTGGCTCAACAATTTTCCTCTCAAGTCGGGCATATCGACAAAATATAGCCCGAGGGAGCTGGTGTGCCGCCACAAACTGAGTGCAAGGGTCCACTGCAAGACTCCGTTCGGGGCGTACTGCGAAGTACACGACGAACCCACTCCATCCAACAGCATGACGCCTCGAACACACGAAACCATCTGCATGGGCCCGACCGGAAACATGCAGGGCAGCTACAAATTCTACTGCCTCCGCACTAAAAAGAAGCTTACCAGACGGCGATGGGACGAGCTGCCTATGCCACAATCCATCATCAGAAAGGTGAATAGGCAGGCGAAGCGTGACAAGGCAGCTGCGAAACTAACCTTCGCCGACCGAAACAACCAACCGTCAGACGACATGAGAAACGAGGAATACGATGAGGAGCCAGAGGGGCTGGTAGAGCCAGAGCCATCGCCATTCCCAGACATCCCATCTGAACTGCCGGGTATCGAGCTCGTTGAGCACGCCACACCCACTCCGGCAGTAACTGTACCGGATGAACAAGCCAATGTGGAAATGCAAGCCCGGATAGCAGCCGTAAATGCAGGTATAAACGGAGATATGGCAGGAGAGGTGGGACCGCACCTCGTGGAGGCGGACCCAGACGAGCTGGGCGACGATGGGAGCATACTCGATGTGGAGGACGGTGCGCCATACGAGCCACAGGAGATAATCGACGTAGACGACGAAGACGCATTACAAAACGAGGGAGCTGCGCCAGAAGCTGGGGCCGAGCCCGCGGAAATGAACGACGACCAAGAGTTTGGAGGAGAAGACCCATCGGGCGAATTGTTGAATGAACCACAAGGCGGATTGTTGGGTGAAGATGGCACCGATTACGAGGGTGCCGCATCGGAGTCGGATGAACAGGATGATGGGCAGGACAGCGAGGACGAGGACGGACCAAGGCGATCACGCCGAAGGCGACAAGTATCGTCGCGCCTCGACGGTTTCGAACACAATATTTTTGCCACGTATGCGGACGAAGATGCGGAACAAAGAGTAGATGAGTATATGCACACAATGCTCTCTGAAGATAAATGCGATGAAATCGACTCTTACCTGGTGCCCGTTTTCGAGTTTATCATCACTCAGTACTCGCTCAAAGCAGGGCTGAAGAAAGCGAAAGGAAGAAACAAGAAGGCAATACGAAAGCTCATGCACGAACACCTTATGACTCAGTATTCCCTCAAAAAGGGTCTGAAGGTATTTGGGAAAGATGGAGAGAGGGCGGTCACTAAAGAACTGGGTCAATTCCATGATATGAGTGTCTTTATTCCAATGGACCCCACAAAACTGACAAAGCAAGAGCGAGCCGCGGCATTGGCTTCCCTGATTTTCCTGAAGCAAAAGAAGGACGGGACAGTTAAAGCAAGGACATGCGCGGACGGGCGAAAACAAAGGGATACTACGGCGGAAGAGGAAGCAGCATCACCCACTGTGTCCATAGAATCCATCTTCATGTCATGCGCTATCGAGGCGAGTGAAGGAAGAAGCGTGAGGGTGATAGACCTGCCAGGGGCGTTTTTACACGCCGACTGCCCAGACCACGTGATCATGAGATTTCAAGGGAGGTTGGCAGAATTGATGGTCCTGGCGGATCCACAAGTTTATAGAAAATACATCACCACGGATGCGAAGGGTGAACCAGTCCTGTTTGTGAAACTCCAAAAGGCACTGTACGGCATGCTGAAATCGGCGCTGTTGTTTTATAAGAAGCTACTCACCGATCTCGTAGCCAAGGGTTTCACCGTCAACCCCTATGACCCGTGTGTAGTCATGAAGGACATCCGGGGAAAGCAGATGACGATCTGCTGGCACGTCGATGATTTAAAATTGTCACATAAGAGGAAGGTAGAAGTGAAGAAGGTCGAGGATTGGCTGAGGAGCTTGTACGGGAACATCAGCATAAGTGAGGGAGATAAACACACGTACCTGGGCATGGATCTCGATTATTCGGAGCCGGGGAAGTGCAGGGTGACCATGGCCGGGTACACAAAAGAGATCATCGCTGGATTCCCGGAAGTCATTCAAGGGACGTCCGCAACCCCGGCCGCCGACCACCTGTTCCAAACACGCGATGATGGGCGGAAACTACCAGAGGAACAGGCGGCAGCATTCCATCGAACAACAGCTCAATTATTATTTCTAAGCGGACGAGCGCGCCGCGATATCCAAACGACGGTAGCTTTTCTGACTACGAGGGTGAAACAACCGGATGAGGATGATTGGGGTAAGTTGAAACGAGTGCTAAAATATCTGAATGGGACCTTGGACATGGGACTCTGTCTGAGCGTGGAGAACATGGGCATCATACGGTGGTACGTGGACGCCTCCTATGCCACTCATGAAGATTGCAGAGGGCACACTGGAGCGATGATGACGCTAGGGAACGGCGCCGCAATCAGCTTCTCGCGCAAGCAAAGGACAAACGCACGAAGCTCCACGGAGGCTGAGCTGATCGGGGTGTACGATGCCCTCCCAAGCATATTGCACGCCCGATACTTCCTCGAAGCAATGGGGTACAAAGTGAACAAAAACATCGTCTACCAAGACAATAAAAGTAGCATCATCCTCGAAAAGAATGGTCGAACATCAGGGTCGAAACGGACAAAACACATCAAGATCCGTTATTTCTTCATCAAGGATGTGGTGGACCGGGGGGAAGTGGAGATTCAACACTGCCCCACCAAAGAGATGTGGTCAGACATCCTCACGAAGCCCAAGCAAGGAAAAGATTTCTTGGAGATGCGTGCGAAATTATTGGGGCACGATTGTATGGCGAAGAACCAGAACACCAAAACCGGCGACGGCAGAAATTCGGTGACACTTCGGAAGGATACCATACGTTCACCGCGAGGGTGTGTTGGAGGAGAATTAGGCCTGAGATCCTGTAAAACGGGAAACCACGTGGTGACAGCCGGACGCAGGTATGGGGCAAAAGCTGCAGAGCCTGGGAGAGGAGCACTCATCGGGATGAGGCGTGCCGTGAAGGCTGTGGCAGAATAGGCTCACTTTTAATCTAAAATTTACGTTACCAATGTCTGAACGTGAGCCTCACGATGACGGGAATTGAGGTCTCATCAACATTTTAGATTAAAAGTGGCNGGAATACCATAATATATATATAATGTGGAAGGCAGCGAAACCGGTCGAATTATTTGTCCTGTTCAATTAAACGACGCCTACAAATCGTATTTGTTTAGCCTTTGATGTCAGCGTCCAAGCCACAAGAGTGGAGGTGCATCAATTTTCGAGCCCGTGGTCATTTTGTACATGTCGAAACCGTCTGGAAATCGCCCTGGAACTGTCTGGAAATCGCGGTGGGAATAATAGTAGGCGTCAACCACCTGATTTGACCAATTGACTAATAATCCCGACAATGAGGCTACGGTCGTGATGTACGTGTGTCGACAGCCAGACAAACTTTCCTATCCTGATCATGACGCTGGACGGCAACCCAACTTTGCTCCTCAGCGTGACCGCTCACCTCTAATTGATATAATATTAATAATTTATCACATTGTCAGTCATCAGTGAGTTCGTGTTGGCTACAAGTCCATTTCCCGCACCAATCCAAAGCAACCGACAGTGAAGCTGAACCTGCATCGCAGTATTCATAACGTTAAAAACTATGGAAAAAAGCCAGCCCCATCTCATGGCGCAAGATGCCGCCACCGTCGATCCCAGCAAGTTGACTGCGCTGACCCCCGAGGTGGTGAGTTCGTGACTCATTTATCTTTTCTGTTTTGGGGATCCGGATTGGCTGCTTTGGGTCAGATGATTGATGGGTCGTTTTTGATGTTGGCGGGGAGAGCGTCAGGGGTGGGAGGCTTCTCGACGGCCCTACGTTGATTATCTCATGCATATTCGCCGACATCATGTCAATTCGAGTTCACAAGTTCGATTTCATGTTGGCATTATGATCGCACTGGCTATTGCTTTAAGAAATATCATTTGGATTTTGATCCCCGAGAAATTCATCACGTTTCATGTTCACTTTGCGTTCGTTGATGATTCTCTACGATTTTTTTGTGAGAGCCGTGAAATGAGGTCAGACGAAATTTTTACTCTCTGCTACTGAGTTCAAGAGCAGCCAGAGAGGGAATCGGAGTCGAAAATTAAGAGATATGGATGAAGAATTCATCTATTTGCAAAGCAGCGATGGCGAATACGAGGACCTACACTACGTTTGAATGATTTTTTTCACGAGGAGAGACAATTTTACTCACTTCGAAATCATTTAACCATTGCTTCGTCTTGCAACCAGATCTCTCGTCAAGCCACCATTAACATTGGAACCATCGGTCACGTTGCCCATGGAAAATCCACCGTAGTCAAGGCCATTTCCGGAGTACAAACCGTCCGTTTCAAGAATGAAATGATTCGTAATATCACCATTAAATTGGGATATGCTAATGCCAAGATTTACAAGGCCGCTCCTCCTCCCGCTCTTCCAGACGTGGAAGATGGAAAGGAAGACGCCGAGGCGTCAGTCACTCCCGAAGTCATCCCCGGAACAACATATCCCATGTACACCTCCCGAGGATCCTCTCACCCCGACACCTTCGTTGATCCTAATACCAATGTGTCCTACCATCTCCGTCGTCACATATCCTTCGTTGATTGTCCTGGGCACGATATTCTCATGGCAACGATGCTCAACGGCGCAGCCGTCATGGATGGAGCGCTACTTCTAGTTGCCGGAAACGAAACCTGCCCTCAGCCTCAAACTTCAGAGCATTTGGCTGCTGTGGAAATCATGCGATTGAAGAATATCATAATCTTGCAGAATAAAGTAGATTTGGTCAAGATGGATGCGGCATTGGCGCAGCAGGAGCAAATTCGAAAGTTCGTCGTGGGAACTGTGGCAGACAGTGCACCCATTTTGCCTATCAGTGCTGTGTTGAAGTACAATGTTGATTTGGTTTGTGAGTATTTGGTCCATAAGATCCCTGTGCCTGTGAGAGATTTTACGAGCGTGCCCCGTTTGATTGTTATACGTAGCTTTGACGTGAACAAGCCTGGGCAAGATGTGAGCAGCCTGCAAGGTGGGGTCGCAGGAGGGTCTATTTTGCAGGGTGTATTACGTGTGGGAGATGAGATTGAAGTGCGACCGGGCATTGTTACCAAGAAGGAGAACGAGGATGGAAGTGGAACCACTGTGGTATGCAGTCCCATCTTTTCGCGTATTTCGAGTTTGTATGCGGAAAGTAACGACCTTCAATACGCTGTCCCTGGTGGGTTGATTGGAGTTGGCACTCGCATCGATCCCACCTTGACTCGTGCAGATAGACTTGTTGGTCAAGTGCTGGGTCTGCGTGGAAAGTTACCTCAGGTCTTTGCTGAGATTGAAATATCTTACTATCTCCTCCGTCGTCTCCTAGGAGTCAAAACCTCGGACGGTGGAAAGCAAGCCAAGGTCCAAAAGTTGACAAAGGGTGAAATCCTCATGGTCAATATTGGGTCGACGGGAACTGGAGGAAAAGTGGAAGGAGCTCGTAGTGATTTGGCAAAGATTTCGTTGACTCAGCCCGTATGTACACAGGAGGGTGAAAAGATTGCTCTTAGTAGGCGAGTAGACAAGCACTGGAGGTTGATCGGATGGGGCGAGATTAAGAGGGGAAAGAAGATTGAGGTTCTTGAGCCATAAACACCTCTGACGATTTGGAAGTTTTGCGTTGACACGAGTTCCCAAATAAATAAACACTATTAAGAAATGACACTGAACGGTTATAACGTTTGTGTCATATAGCTTCACTATTTGCGTGCTGCACTTCGCAGCATTTCTTTCTGGGGCTGGTCTTCTCTACCATCCACACGCACTTAACCGAACTCTTGTAAATTCACAAATATCGCATCAAAGGCAAACCACTAGAAGGAGATTGAGGGTCTCAAGCCGTAGGTATGGTAACTTGGAAAACTTTGAAGTTTCGCACTTATGAAACTTGCAAATAATAGAGCTTCTGGGTGGGGTGAGATCAAGACGGGGAAAGAAGAATGTGGATCTTAGTCAGTGGCACCTCTGACTAATCGTAAGTGTCGAGTTGATGGTTATTGCATTCAAGAAACAGGTTGGAATGAATGTAGCGTTTTACTTAAGATAGCTCAGTGATCACTACCCTCCACCTATAGTCAACCGACATCCTCTAGAGTTAGAAGACTTCCCTCAAAGGGAGACCACCATCTCAAATTCAAAAAATATCTGCTTCAGCTATTTCCATTCTCAACAATATCCGGCCATTTCATTAAAGTCCGCGCTTGATCCCAAAACATATGCTCCAACTTACAACTCATGATAAAATGGTCCTGCATCTTTTTTACCGTCATTTCATCTGAGTTTATTGCCAGATTATCCACAATAGCAATATAATCTTTAACTTCCTTTTCAAAATCTTCTCCTCCGTACATGTCAATCCATGCATCGAATTGAGGCGGACGTGTTACAGAATCGCCCAGATCTTCACGAAGTTTGAGCATGCATTTGCCTACGTGCATGTATACCCTATGCGAAGAAGTTTACAAAAATAATATTGTGTTTCAACCACGGCATTGTTTCGACAACGAGAAGAATACTGAATGACACAATGCCTTCACATACCAAAAACAGGGCAAGAGGACCGCCAACCCCTCCGCCACGCATTGAGTAGAGCAAACTCGAATCATGTAAGAAGTATACAACAATGTATTCGGCATTGGCGTTGCATCAGAATCATCAATATCCCACTCTTTAAAAAAGCCCTTGTGCAAGCACTTCTCCGCCTCATCTGCTCCTGCAGCGAATTCATGAAGACGTTTCGACACCTCGTCGTCCAAGCCAGCCATTTTGTCTCCCATAAAACGAAGGCAGTGAGCGAAATCTGTTAGGTAGAGAGCATCTTGCAAGACGTAGTATTTGAAATTTTCGAGATCAAGGGTTCCGTCTACCATGGCAACGAGGAAGGGGTGTTTTTCGGTCACCGCTATGATCGGTGCCGCGGCATTCCAGAATGCTTGGGCCATTTCGATGATTTGAAATTGTTTTTTCGACTCCTTTCCTGTCTTAAAGAGACGATCACGATACCTTGCGAAGAAGCAGATAAAAAGTGTAGTGTTAGTCTGGATGTGATGCAATACACGACAACGACCCTATAAAATAATCATGTGTTATACCATACACCAATACACCGCAAGAGACCGCAGGTTTATCGAATCATCGAAAAAGATCTGGTATCGTATTGTATTGTACCTTGCCAGAGCGCAAGTATTGTATGGTATTGTAGTATGGTCAACACCACAAAAAATTAACGAAGACAGGCAGTGAAGCGTATTCAACGTGCAATACCTATGGTATTGTACTAACTGCTAAGGGGTATCAACATAGGGAGTGGAATGCACTGTTTACGGAACCGTTGCACGACGGATCGAAAGCGGATCAAAAAGGGGGTCAATTTCTTTTATTCAGAACACCCGAATTGGCCATTTCAAGCAGATTTTTAAATTAATTTTTTTTGTATCAGATTTAATTTCAAAATATTATTTTAACATCTTGTATACCTAGGCCGATTCGGGTGTTCATATATAAAACATTAAATCGAGAACGATCTTAACTCTCCAATGCCGATTGGG
>JALLPC010000512.1:0-12806 GCA_036940045.1 Stephanocyclus meneghinianus | reverse complement strand
TTCCCCTGTTTGTTTACATGTATTTTGATAACCTTCTCCACAAAGAACTCCCCGTTATCTTCTCCTTTAATGTAAGCAGTTTGCTTAGATACCATCCCAGTCATGAATGCTTTTCTTTCCTCATCTGTGATCCCTATCATCATATGCAATGGATTGTGGTGGCTATGAGTTCTCTTTTATTTAAAGGATATGTATTTGTTGTTTACAAATTGCTCACCAGAATCAGGTGAAAGGGGACCACAGCTTACATTTCTTGTCTAATGTGAAGGCGATTCATGAAAGAAATGATTTTTTATGAGTGTTGTATTGCCACATAAATATCATGGTGCCACTTTTCATGGCATACTTAGAGGGAGTGACAAATTCTTTCCACATTTCTTTGTCAAAGATACCAAAGTAACTGCACTGGATGTCAAAATATTCTGTCTGTTCAAGTATTCCTCATTTGGCCATCCCTTGTCCTGACAGTACATTTCATCTATCACACAAAGCCATACAGCAACATAATCTTGAAATACCGATCATTCACATTTTAACCAATATAAGTGATACACTTACAGTCGCCTTTTGTTATTTCCCCTTTATTCTCCTAATTTGATAGGTTTAATCTATTCTAATATTCATTCATCTTGAGTTCCATTGAATCTTGATTAGTGGTTATGATGTCACTCTTAACAACTGATAACTGATTGGCAGTGATGACAGGTCTCATAAGATACTACTCTTGACAAAAGCCAATGTCAGATTACTCAAAATCAGAATCACCTTTATTGTTAAGGTTGAAAGCAAGATCATGTTGTGTGTGCATTCTATACAGCAAACATTCAATAAAATGATGTGTTCACTCACTTGTATAACCATTTGCCATGGGCTCACACGCTCTCTCCCTACTCTCTAAAAACCATACTTAAAACTGTTTTCATCCCAAATAGGACCAAATAACTCATTAGCAACTGAAGAATTAAATTTTTTCACTCCTGATTCAGGTAGCACACAAATTTTCTCTGCTCCATCATCTTTACTTCCCCTTTTAGATTCATAATATTCTAAACCATGCTGCTCATAATCATTTCTTGTCATGTTCTGCATGTTAAAAGGATGATAGAAAATACTTAACCCTAAAAAAACATTGCAAAGTTCTGTTCTCACCTCAGTTCCAACATGGTATCTTCTATAATATTCCTTCATCTGAGCAACAAATTGGTCCTCAGGTAAGAATTCATGGTATCAAAAGAGTAATTTTGACTGAATTCAAGAAAATGAGATTTACATCATTATTATAAACAACATGCCTTGTGAGATGGAGAACAACTCAATCCCAGTACCAAGTGGTACTCACAGAAGAAGCATACATCTGGATTAACTTATGCAATCGGTTGTGTCTTGTGAGATGAAATTTTGAGTTACTCCTATTCCTATAATTAGCTTTGGGAGCATATATTATTCACTCTTGACTATAGTGATGCATGGCAATACAATGTTTTGAGGCAGAGCAGCTGAATTTAAAGCTTGTGAGAGGGATCCAGCAGTTTTGATCTTTATCTTCTGAATGGGAAAAAATGCGTTGGCAACTCAGGCTATATCAATGAACCAGGCACAATTGTTGTGTCAAGACCTGAGGTTCATTTCGAGAGTGATGAGCATCGGCATCAATTTTGAGAGAAGTATGTTATGTTGTTTCAATGGTATGGGAATATAAACTCATACAGCCTTGTTTTCTACAAGGAAGTAAAATGTATCTAATGTTGATATGGCAAAATGCATGCAGTATCTTGGCACCGGCTTGAGAAAGATTGGAAGAAAATTCACTGATTCACCAGATGGAAAATAGGGATCACAAAAATATGGTATATTTAGCTATTTCTATTGGTCCAAGAAATTCTAATTTCATCTTCATGTTGCTAGCACATGGTCTTAAAGGAATAAAAATCACATTAAACCCCCAGTATTGCCCTATTGCTGACGAATGGTCTTAGACCAATCCTCCAGATAAATGTTAGGTCAAGAAGGATTACATGAAAATGGCAGGCACATATTCCCCCCTTTTAAAATATGATACTATCATGGCCAAACTAGGAGTTTGGAAATTTGGTCCTTATAATGGAATAATGCTACAGATAATGGCACAAAACAAAGCTTCTCTAAATGGTTCAACTCACCAAAGAAGCAACCTGTGTACGGATTTTGAGCCACATTGATATGATATCTGCTGGTGCTCTTAGGCCTTTCAATTCTTCAATCAAAGTTATTGAATCTGTAAATTTGCCATCCACTTTGGCAGAGAGTAAATCCCTTTTCAATTCGTTAAGTTTGTCCCATAGAACGTGCCAACAACCTTCCAAGTTATTGCGACCGAGAACACAAATTGCATCAATTTCTTCCATCACAGCTAATATTTCTCTAGAAGAGATCAGAGTTTGGTCAACGAGATTTTCAATCGATGGTCTCCCACGTTGTGTGTCATGTTTTGGATTCTTATCATGCACTTCTACGTTTTGAGATATTTTATCAGGGAAACGCTTCATCCACAGTGGATAGACCATCTCTTTCACATTCATTGCACACGGTGAGACTTTTGGTAAGTATCCATGTGCTCTCGATGAATACAAAGCAATGTCTCTAAGAGAATCATTGGCAGACCTCACTAAAGCCAGCACTCTTTTTTCTTCATCGGGTTGAAGCGCACGGCGTATCTTCTCGATGCATTTTGATCCAGATATGATGCCATATTGCGATGATGAACGATCGCCCCCCACATCTAAATTTTCGTCAGCAATGATGAAAAACAGATCAGCTGGGTGGCTTTTAACAAAATCAACCACGAATTGTACAAAGTTGGAAATTTCTTCAGCATTGTATCCGAGAATGATTTGATGATGTTCATGAACTCCAGCATGCATGAAAAATCGCCGTAACAACTTCCTCTGAATTTTGCTGTCGTCGATGCCAATAGCCCATACGCCTGATTGGATGTCAAAAGTTTTACCTTCTTGAAAGACATCAGACGGTCGCATTGGAGCTTGAAACGAAAATACCGTTCTTTCAGGTTCGAAGCAAATGTCGACTGTCCCACCAAGAATTGTGGCACACTTGTGTATAATCCAACCTCCATCGCCCGCAGAGAAACACCTCACTCCAGGACGAGAGTCTTTGTGAAGTCGGACTCCATGAGAGAAAACAAGCTCGCTTGCACGGCTTCCTAATTCAACTAACTTGTGATGGCCAGGTCCAGGTAAATTGATGATTTTCATTTCAAACATACCGGTGTCAGCAGAAAATGTAGCAATTGTAGTTATTTTCCCGTCCGGTTTTCCATACTTTAGCGCATTTCTAATTGCATTTCCATGAATGCATTTGAAGAGGCCTTGATCAGTCAAAAGGACTGGTAGCGGTGACGGACTCACAACTAGACTAAATTGCTCGCTGCGTCCAGAAAATCCTCTCGTATGTTTTAATATGTTATTAACATCAACTCTCCCCAGTTTTGGCTTGTACAAACCATTTATGACGTCATTTGACATCTGTTTGGTTTTTTTCAGAATGCATTCATGTGCGAAAGAAGTACAAAAGTTAGCGAAACTCACAATCGACAGAGTATATGAGGTATCACTTACCGTCTCTGCAAGAATGATGTCAAGAACGCCATGCAGCGCCCTGTCTAATTCTGATATGCTTTCAACTGTTGCAGCAAGGTTTTGTTCCAAAATCACACTATCAGGTGCGATCAAGTTGTCCTTGTTTCGTTGCAACATATTATAATGATCGGACATTTGCTCACGAACCACTCCACACAGTTCTATGGTTCCTAGAAGACCATTTTTGATTTCGTGTTTCGTGAAACGATTAGCTTCTGCATCCCTTTGACGAGCACTGTTTTCACATACATATCGCTTTTCTGCCTCGGATCGACGATACCTCTCTGAGATATCGCGAATTACAACAACAATAGAATCCTCTCCAGATTTTGTCACCTTAACTTCAAAAAAGGTTTGAGATTCTTCTTTCCCGTCTGAAGAGACAACATCGTGTTCAAATACTGATTCTACGGCTTTCGTATGCCACGCACGTGATAGCATGTCGGTGAAAGCAAGGACACGTGTTGCCATAATATTAGGTTCTCCAATCTTTGAGCGAGCAGCGGCATCAAGTGCCGTCGAGGCAAAGGATAGATCAAGACCAGAAAAATCTGCCTTACGAACAATCCCCATTGCCACACGGGGTATATCTCCAATCTTTATCCGGGTGCCAACATTGGTGAAGGATTCTATCCTATTCTTGATACTTGATTTATCCAAATCCAAGAGGATCGCACTGAAATCTTCAACATTATCTAGTTGCACCAGCGCTTCCCGAAAAAAGGAAGGGCTGATCATCGAGATCAAACCACCAGACTTCTTTTTTACAGAGATAGCAATGGTATCCGAGGAATTCTCCCAAACCGACCTCATGGTATTCTTCAGCTCGTTCAGACGTCGAGTGGCACGCTTGGCTTCATCAAAGACAGAATTATGTGCCTCGATAATTACAGACATGTACAAAATCTTTGCGACGCAATCCATGAAGCATTCTTCCATCATGGTAAAAGCGCGATCGTGCAGTAATGTGTACGATTGAGGCATAACCATGTGACCTGCCGAGGAAACAAAAAACATAACCGTGATGCTGGACCACGTCATACAGCAAAGCCAATGCAACCTCAAAGACAATCTTGCCCTGTCATACATTTCTATGTCCTCTGCGCTCATACCCTTGGTGACGCCATTGAATTTCTTGGCCCTTTGTGAATATGACCACAAAATGGAAGAGTAAGTAACGAAACTGAGGACCATAATAGTGTACCACGCCATGCGATTGTGACAAAATGGAAAGATTAATCCGCACACAGTCGAGATGGATTCGAGGACAGCCCCCCAAAGTCTCCCCCTCCAACGAAGACACAGATCGGCATTATCAATGTCTGGGGCATCGATAGAAAAAACAAGAAGGGTCATGAAGCCTGCCAGCGGAGTCCATTCGCACCATCTCAATAAATGAACTCGGCTGTGGAACACGGGGTCGATCATAACGGGAACGGGAAAGCTAACCATCCACATCATGGTGAAAACTGCGACGCATTGCACTGTGATTCCTCCGGCCAAGACACCCGACATTCGGGAACGATGTCCCATCCATCCATACATTCTCAAGAAAATCGGACCATGTCTCATGATCACGGCAGTGGATAGTACAGTCAATTCAAGGAGTGCCGCATTTCTCTCGGTGCTCTCTAGCCAAACGATGCACTCCTTGGGTGCCACCAAGTAGGAGATCGCGATGAGAATCAGCCAAGCCAAGAAAACGTAGCCACAGCCCCGATAGAGAACTTCGTCGACATTGGCTACCTCTTTCTCGAGGGATAACGCGCGCGATGTACCCTTAGTGATAATCGAGGGAAAATCGTTTTTGCTATCTCGGGATAGTCGTCGCTGGGCGGATCGTTTCTCACCTATTGCTACATTGGCCTCGTTGTTCGAGGCAATGGCAGACTCGATGACCTCCTCATCGAGCTCAAATGCCATGTGGTCTGAATAGCTTTCTTCGCTATCGATTTCTTGCCCCTGTTCGTTGTCTTCCTCGTCTAACTTGGCCATTTCATCGTATTGGGAAATCAAGCTAGCTTGGCTTGGTGATTTCGACGTCTCCAATGGATGAACTGCCTTTTTACAAGCAGTTTCGGCTTCGGTTTCGCTATGATTATTTGTGAGTGTGGGCGTTTCATTCTTCATGTTGTTCGTGATTTAGGTGGTTTCATGCAGTTAGAACACTCAGTCGATTGTGTTGAGGATATTACCGTGATTCGTCTCGGTGAGAAATAAACTGTTCATAAGGGTGTCAAAGGTGTGAGATACTTTGGTGCGAGGATAGTGTGGGGTAACCTAACAGGTGCGTAGTGGAAGCGGGTTTGTTGACAAACAATGGATTTTCATAGATAGTATTTTAACATTTTACTTTACCATATTATATTAGACAGAAATGCAATGTTCTATTACGTTACTGTATGGTACGATATCTAGGTTAATTATTATTGCACCAAGCCATACCGTATGGTACTGCACGGCCAGCATACTAAGGCAGAGGAGGTGCCATACCAGATTATCTTGATTGTTTTTTTCGTCACAAGCGTGAGAGAGGATGGAAAACCCCGAAAACAGATGAACAACGTACACAACCATACACACTTATTGGGCACGAACCTGCACGAACGAACAAGGGCAAATTGGGGAGGGAAGAAAACAACGCACGGTCAATCTCGGTCACACTCTGGGCAATTGTCGAAGTAGAAATACGATTAAGTATGTAGAATACATACGTGTCATCACACATTAATCAACAACAACAATTGTCCGTGTTGGTTTTCACTCCCCAAGAAGTCTTGTGATATTTCTGTCTTATGTTTCGTGCTGCTGTGACTTTGTACCTGGTGATGGTGTCAACGATTTTAACGATTTTAATAATGTTTGTGACTTAGCGGTCATTTTATCTCTTTTCTACGGACGTCACACTGTCGGCGAAGTAATGTCGCAAAATTTGAAAACGTTTGTCAAAAACCTGATCAAACACAGATTTGTGACCTTTCGGATGAGTCATGTTAGATAAATAATCCTAACATGGAAAACTGACAATGGCTGACAACACACATGAGGAAAGTGTCAAATGACCAGAAAACGGGCTTGAATTGGTCATGAGGACATAAAGATAATTTGTTACTAAGGGTTTGTTAGCATGAAGTAAAAGATGGGCAACTTTGTATGAAAAAAACCAGTTTTGAATATATTTTAATTCAGTGAATTTTGATGCCCTTGTAAATCTGCTTCCGCCGAGTAATGCTCTTTTTTGGTACAAGATCTGCATGGTTTGTATTATTATTCTATGAATATTGTACAGAGGGGGTTTCACTGAAGCCGGTTGCTTGTTAAATAAAGTTTCAATTCATGAAATGAAAGAAAGATGCGGAAGGAGCCAATAAATTCTCTTGCCCCTCTAGAGACCACAGAAGATTTTTGATCTATATCATTGAGGTTGTAGACCAAGCTTTGCCCAGCACCACCTTTAATTTCGTGTTGACCTGTATTTCATATTTCTATTTTGAGATCTATTGGGTAATGAGCACACGAAATCGATTAAACTACATCATGAGGCGGCCTAAAAGTGGTTTTGAAATGGCCTTACAGTGTTATCCTACCCACAATCTAGTGCTATGTGAAATTTTTATCCCGTGAATTCCATGCAGGTGATTCCCTCTTTAGGGTGACTGGCGTAAAAAGTATGTGGTGGCTAGGGAATAGACGTAGTCTCATAATGCCGGAATAGAGAACCACATCGAAAACATGAGTACCATTTTCCCGGTTCAGTTTTTTTCTAAACGAAGTCACAGCTGAGCTACGTGTTTCAGACATGACAGGAGCGTTATCCTTCCAGTGTATGATGAGTTCTTTCAAGGGAAAAGAACAAACTCTAAAATGTCCACAAATGATATTTGTGGAGGACAACTGAGCAAAATGCGGTCAAACTTGATCACGCACAAAAAGTTGTTTCTTTTTACACCGAGTGCTTCCAGCTGTTCTGCTATAAATTGTTATTGCGATGGCTTCTAATCATTATATTCAAACTTCCCCAAGAAGTCTTCCGTAGTGTTCGGTTATTCGCACACGATCTCTTACTTTCTTGACCGCCACCATCTGCGCATGTCCCTGGGAACAATCATGAATCGTGAATTTTTCTCCGGACTGTCGGTAATCAGACCCACAACATCGTACTATTCACACACTACCTATTTCGTGTATGTTAAGGCGATACAAGATTGTGCATGTTGATGGGTGTGAGTAGAATTAATAAGTATGTAGGTAGATGCGATACCATGGATGATCAGAAAACTTCACAGCAACACATCATGTGTGAGGTAGACTTGTATTGTACAATACCTATGCCGTAAAGCTGCACAGTTCGCCACCTTGCCAACATCATCTGACAACCTTCTGCCCAAATCCGATAAGGTCCCTTTCTACGAATCATCGTGATGAGTTGTCTGTCCTGCATGTCTTGTGTACCACTTTTTCCGTCGCTCTAGGAGAGACTTCACTCTGTAGATATGAGTGTGTCCTTCTTAACACGCTTGGTCCCTATTTTACTTCAATAACTTTTTATAATTAATTAATTAACACGATGTCTGCCACATTGAAAAGAAATGACATGCCCTCGATCACCGAGGCTTCCTCATCAATGGCAGGCTCTACCCTCGAGCGACGCAATCGTAAAAACACCACTTCGAATACTCACACTCCCAGTCAAGAATCGCTAAAAAATGAACACCATCCCGCCGCCAAACCGCCCTCCGCTCTGGGAGACAAAAGCGATCCAGTCCAAGAACATCAGCCTTCCTACCTTGAATCGCTCCTCGGCGGCATACGCCCCACAGAAGATTCCCAATTCCATGGCATCGCCATCGCCACCATGGACAAATACTTTCGCAACTGTGCTCTCTGGCTCGTTGTCACTTGGCTCAGCCTCGTAGTAACGGTTTACCTCGCTGCACCGAGAGAGGATATCGTGCTGTTGAGTGGGCTGGAGCAACGATCGGCGATCCTAGGAATGAGTCTGATCTTTGTCAGCTTGTTGATCAGGTTCATTCAATTGTTGGGTGTGGGAGCAGGAAGGGGAGGAACTCACGTGTCGTCCTCGAAGAATCATTATCAAGATGGCTTTTTTCGAGGACTTCGGGAGTCCATCGCCCAAAATATGAGTGGGATCTTACTCGGAGGTTTCGCCGTTCTCGTCGTGGCATTTTGCACTGATTTTATAATGGCCTTTTTCCCGACCCCCGTGATGCTCGATCCTGTGTTGGGGACAAGAGTTCACGTTTTGAGATGGTGTGAGTGGTGTCCTTGCACCGCCTTTATGACGTTCATGATGGAGGGCGCAGACTTGTATTGGCCAAATGCTGAAAGTGATACCCAGCGACCAAAGGAACAACTTAACTTGGACCAAGGACCTCCACCAGACTTTCTGCAAAAAAAATTGAGACACGCTGCAACCCAAGGAGTTGCAGTGTCCTTGGGGGTGCTTCTACCATTCTGTCCAGGTTTTAAGTCATGGTTGTTTTGCATCACCACTGCAGTAAGTCTATACTTGACAAATTTTCCTCGCATGATTGAACGTAGGCGTCACATACCGTTGACTCTACGAAATGGTGCATCCGTAGAAGAGGCCGAACGTTACAACTCGGCTATAACAGCTTTGAGATTGAGATATGCTTGTACGGCCGTGTGGACTTTTATTGTGGCTTCATTCTTTGTGTCCTCCGTATTGGGACCAAGATTCGCTCGCGAGGGCTCCTTTCTTCGAGATCCTGCAGCGAATATGGTCATTGAATGTTTGTCGGATGTTCTCTCGAAGGTCCTTTTCTTAATTACACTGCTTGATGTGCATTATGCCATATTGGATCCTTTCTCAAGGTCCGAACGTCGACTGGAAGAACTCCGTAAACTCATGAGCGCAGTCTGGGAGAGTTCAAGTGACCCGATCGCGATTTCAGTGAAGTCTGGTCCTAACGGAGGTCTATCTACTCTGCTAAGTCCGGCTTTTTTTGGTTTAGGTGGAGGAAGAGGACCACTTAGTATGCTGTCGAAGGGAGAGATTAAAGATTTGTTCCGGAAAAAGTCGATTTTGTTTCAGTTGTCGCAAGATGTTTTTCCAGTTAGTGGAAGGAAAGAGGCCACCGATGATACCAATAATGTGGAGGACCAATGGGTGAAGCCAGAAAACATCTTGAATTTTCAGTACACAGAATTCGCTACTGGTCTGAACACAACACAATCGTTAATTTTTAAGGGCCACGAGGTGCTACCTGACAAGAGAGCTTTGGCAGCAGTCGCTGATTGTGTCGTCAAGGCGTGGCAAGCGCAAGGACGCGAACATGTTTTCTCCCCTATCCTTAGGTGGACCAGGGAAGATAAGGACGAGGAAGTATCAATTCATGCAGAAGCTAAAGTATCAAGGCTCGACGAGAACTCGCTTATCGTCATCATCAGAGATATCTCGGAGCGAGTCAAAGTTTTTAACGCCGAGAAAGAATTGATTTGTGAAACAACCTGCAGAAAAAAAGACGCCGAGGCAAATCGTTTCACTCGTCACGAGGTTAAAAATGGTCTTTTGGCTGCCATTGGGTTGTACGAAACGTTATGCGACGCACAGCGATTCCAGCTTACCAAATGTCACGACGAATCAGAGGACAACGGTGGGGTCGGATATGACCTTTCGGAATCCGGTGGCGAGAACAATGTTGTGAAGTGCATGAATGAACTAGGCAAGAGTCTACACGAAACTCTTGACGCCATAATGGTGGAGGCAATGACTCGTGACTTGATTCATGACTTGTATCGTCCACAACGAGAGTGGATGGATATATCTGCAGTTCTCCGGGGAAGATTGGACCATGTTACGTACGACTTCCAAAGCGGAAATCTTTCTCGATTCCCTTTGATCACTAAACCTTCCCCATTGCCAACATTTTACGTTGACCCTATACTCCTCAGAGTCTTGCACAGACAAGTCCTAAGTAATGCTTGCAAATTTGGAAAAACTGCTGGCACAGTCCTCACAGAAATTATTTATCTCGAGGATAGGAAGTCCTTGCAACTGAAAGTTATAAACATGCCTGGTCCATTACATGACAAACTTGTTGCCATGGGTTCTGTGGCGCAAGATGTCGTGTTTGGAAAAGGAAAGCAAATGCATGATCAAATTGTTAGCGATGCTGATAGCAAAGATTGGTCAAAACAGACTGAAGCATCTGTACTTCCAGGGGAGGGCGGATGGTACGAATGCTGTGTTCGCGTGTCCAAGAATTGCATCATTTTCCTCATAAACTTTATTTGCTATAAAACTCAGGATCATTCAGAAATGTGCGAAAGCAATGAAAGGTCAATGTTCAATTCGATTCGAAGAATCAAGGACGGTATTTACAGTCAATGTCCCTGCCAAGCCTCATGGTTCAAATGTCAAAACGGTTGTGAACTGTAAGACGTTTCGCCTTCCTCCTGAAACGTGGGGCATAGGCATCGATGACAGTAAAATCCAACAGAAGCTGCTGACCAAGTTCTTTGAATTCGCTGGAATACCTGCTGATAGAATACGAGTATTTGGCAAAAACTCGGAGGAGATCATGGGCTTCGTTGATTTTGTGATCGGCTTCATGGCGTGTCATATGGGTGAGCATGTCCTATTGATCGCAGATGAAAATCTTGACGTTGTTGACGAGGCTGCAAGACACAAAACAATATCAGGTTCACAACTCGTCGAAAGCATCCGACTTCTATTGCTCCCAGAACAAGAGCGTTTCTTGATTTCTCTCATTCGATCTGCAAACGACGCAGCTAGTGATGTAGCTATTTACAAAGCGCGGGCACATGGCTTCCTACCGAAATCACCGCTGAAAAAGGAGAATGTTCTCGAAACATTGGCTCATCTTTGGATAGCCAGGTATCCTTTAAGTAGAAATGGTATTGATGAAGATTCTACTTCACAGTCTCGGGGACGTATGGAATCATTTTCCTCCTTAGATACTGAATCTTCCTCTCTTAATGACGCTGTTGCATCAAAACCAATCGACATTCTAGTTGCTGTGAACGAAATGAGCACCCTCTTTTCTAAGGAGAGAGTACTTGAGGACTGGGCTATGGTCAAGGACAAACTGCATGCTTTAAAAGGGGATCTGCTAACATTGCATGACAGTTCCAAGGCCATCGCTGCGGTAGGAATCATCAATTCACTTCGCGATTTTAGTTCTCGTGAAGAACTGATTGAACGTTGGCAAGTGCTCCGTGAACAAGTCATGGAGTTATCTTCATCTTCTTAAATGGTGCTGTCGGAGAATTGATATCATAAGTCTTGTGGTAATGTCAGTAAGTGCCCATGTCGATTATCGTCACCTAGCAGTGTTCCAAAAAGTAGAAACATGTCAAGATACTTAAATGTTACACACCCTAACAGTCACTGAACTTGAATTATTTGTCTCTTTTTACATATATTGGGAGAGGCATTATTATTCTGTTCGAGAACCAAGAAATAGAATATTGTGTGTTGTGAAAATGACCATAATTCAGTGCTTTCTGGAAATCTCTATTGGCCTTCATTCATCAAGGATGGCACAAGCTCTTCTGTGTAATCGTGAGAAGCCGCTGGAAGCATGATGGGGATATGTAAATGTGATAAAATGGGCAGGAACTGGACCACACGCACTAATTCAGTTATTGGAGCTGAGCAGGGTAGCTGGGACATAACTGTAAGTGACAGAAATACATACTGGGAGGTGGACGCTGTGTCTTCAACTCTGGAGTGGCTGAAGCTTATTTAGTAACACAGAGATTAGTGTTGGAATCCAATCTTCATGTGGAGTGGCTGAAGAATAACTGATGCAAATGTCACGCCTGGCAAATGCAGGTCTGGACATGTCAAAGGCAGTAGCTAAGCTTGACATTTTGGACAAACACGAAGTCCAAGCAGATCGTGTTAAGGATTAAAACAAACATAATTTAGACAACAGTTTTTTACAAAATGTTGATGTCCACCATGGAAGCTCTGAGACTCCATCTAAGGAAGGACCTCAGATGTGTCAAGGATTTCACACAGCTGTGCTAGAAAGATCCTTGTGTGGGATATTTTTCAATACAGTCAATTCATGGGGACATTGACCTAAGCCGAATATGGTGTAGGTTCTGGGAGGATAAAAACCAAACCAACAGCAATTCTAGATAACAGCTAGAAAAAAT
>JALLPC010000511.1:0-12815 GCA_036940045.1 Stephanocyclus meneghinianus | reverse complement strand
GGAAGGGACATGCTCTTTGACATACCTTTCATAGCTGACTGGAACAAAATAGGGGGTTATAGACAAGACCAAACTGGTCGCAACACAAGACATGAAAACAAGACACGTGTCAACTGTGATCACAAAGTTGGTGATAAAGTGCTTATGCAAAAAGAGGGTATTCTCTGCAAAACAGAAAGTAGATATGACAGTGATCATTGGATCAACACATCAGTTCATACAAATGGAACAATTGGGGTTCAACATGGAACAAGATCAGAACATAGGAACATAAGAAGAGTTACACTTGGTTAAATGTAAAGAAATTGCTCCCCCACTCTTCACAAACACTTACGCTTTAGTCAAACAAATAGATACCTTTCTACTTCCCCATACAGCAAGGGCCACCAGTCACTCAGACAAGTTTTTTAACTCTAATAGAGTTTTTTTGTTTGCAGTGCCACCTGTTGCTCCATTTATTGGGGCAAGTGACTTAGGCCAAGGATACAACAGGCCTGAAACAGGCAGTTTGGCCCGGCTATTGGACTCGAGACCCACTAAAAAGATTGTGCTGTGAGGTCAGGGGTTAGTGCTCTGGACCTACTAAAAAGGTCATGCTATGGTGTTGGGGGATCAAACCCTGGACCTACAAAAACATCATGCATATGAGAAACACAAAAATGCCCAGAATACACAGATGAGTTCCACATGGAATTAATTCGGTGGATGACAGATGATGACTAGATCAATGAATGATGGCCAGACCAGCTAAAAATGGACAATGATAAGACCGTACAAAAAATGATAATCAGTCCAGAAAGATATTTTCCATGCAGAACATATCTTTTTGGTAACACATCATGTACCAAGTTTGTGTAGACTTCTTCATGCTTCCTCATCTTATGTAGAAAACATACTACACAAATATTCATCATGCACATTTTCATGATAAATGAATCATAATTGTGTTTTGTGAACAATTCATTTTTATAGCCTGTTAAACTCATAAAACCACTTTTGCAACAACCCACAAAGCCACACAGCACCAGTCCATACTTCTATTTTTACTAGTTATTATCTAGAAGTGCTGCTGGTTTGGTTTTTTCACCAGGTAGAACCTACAACAACCTCTGGCTTAGGTCATTGCCATGTGTTTTTGAGCAAGATTTTGAGTGGCTTGCAGTGGATGGAGACCATTGAACCATATACCAATCAAAAGCTAATGAAACGACAAATTTGTTATATTTAGCACAAATACCACTGCAAGGGCTGTGACAAAGGTTATCAGCAATCTAAGAAAATTGATGCAAATTGTTTGTTTTTTGATTACAAAAGAGGGTGTGAGAGTTCTACAGTTACATTAGTAGTCCAGTCTATAGCCAAAAATGCTGTTGTTGTGGTCACTGATAAGTATGGTAGCCATGGTTGTAGCCCAAACCCAACATGCTAAAATCATTCCTGACATTATTGGTGAGCCCTGATTATTTTGTACGAGTGAGCCTACTGGAACGTCACTTCATCTGTAATCATTGGTCTCCCCTGAATGCATCAGTTCAAAAGATTTTACACAGCATGTATCAGTTCCCACCATAGGAGCTGTGACATAAAGAAAACAAGAATTATTGCAAGGGCTTGATTGTCATTGCTGGGGAGATGCATCAATCACTGTCATTGACACTCAATCACCGTTGTTGATGATCAATCACTGCTGTTAATCCCATCATGCCACGATCAAAACACTGCCATCCTCCCTTCCACTACCAGAGTTATGCTATTGCCTGTATGCACTGATGTGGTGGAGCTAGTTGGTAGCCCCCCAAGGAGGAGACAATGAATCCCATTAATCATCCCTCCTCCACTTCCCTCCAGCTGGACCCTTTGAATCCAAGGACAAGACAGAAGCCCACCTTGCCTCCGTGGCTGTGTCAGAGCCGCATTATATATAGAGAGGCAACATTGCTGTGGCTGTGGTTACCTTTGCCAGAAAATTGAAGCATTCTGTCAAAAAGAAGAGTGACTCAAATAAGTTTCAACTGCAACCAAGTCATGTTGCAAGTAACCCAAGGAAGCAAGCAATAGCTACAGGGAAGATGGTATTTATAGAGATGAAGATTGCCAAATATAGGATGCAAGTTGAATCCCCAGAGTATGAAGTAATCCAGCTCTACCAATCCAACAAGTTTTGATTCCATGGAACAGTTGCTGACATGCCTTCAAACAGCAAGCCATTCAAAATACATTTGGATCTTCTGCCAAGTGATTATAATGAGATAATTGTCATTAGAAAGGACATCACTGTCCTTATAAAGAGGGAGGAAGAACCTCCCTAACATCCTTGTCACAATGCAATCATTGAGGAGTGTCAGGTCACTGTAGATAAGCAAGCTGCAAAGAAGTCAACTAACCACATTGGATAGACATACATAGTTTTTTCTTGTTGGATACTGATTTGCAAGTATTGGCAAGCAATTTTGAATTGAAACATGGAGACAATGATGAAGACATGACAGTGTGGAAGATTCTCTATGTGATTGAGTAGTTAACTGTCTGTCCAATCAAAAAAGGGTGAGCTTCTACAGAATCAAAATCTAATTTAGAAAATTCTATATATTTCTATTTTATAATATTAGTTAGCAATAGATTGTCAAAATAGACAGTGAAGTTATTAGAGATATCATCAGGCTAAAAAAGCTTAATTTCCTAACTTAAAAGATCTATTTCTAACATTGAAAATATAATTACATTGATCACAACTACAACACAATGTCACATTATAGCAACAGTTTATATCTATTCACTTGAAAACAAAATCTAATCTTGAAAAATCTTTACAAGTAAGTCTAGATTCTGTCTGCTGGGCTTAAATAGTCCTCCTTCCTATTGATATCACCAAAAATTGGGGATTGGTTATCTTGTTGGGGATTTTGTTTCTTTTGGCCGATACCAAATTCTGTGCAAATTCTGCTTTAAATATTGCTAAGGTATCTGGTTTTCCTTTGGGAGATTAGTTCTTTTTTTGGAAATTGGCTTTTTCAAGATTCTATTAAAGGTTATTTGATAACCTTCCCTGGCTTAACATCACATTCTGACCATGAAAAGCCTAACATCACTTATAAATGTTCCCAGAAACTCTCTGACCAGACACAAAAGAAATAACAGGCGCAGGCAATAATTTTCACTATGCATGCATTGAATCTTGTGAAAACTACCCAATGATATGGAAGAATTGGATGGAAATGTAGAATTATTTCAACTTGCTCATCCAAATTCATTAAAAATGCCATGGGTTGATTTCAGTGAAAGAATGCTGGAAATTATGTACTGCTAGGTAATGCCTCACAACTCCTGCAAGGAATGATTTTAGATATATCATGCGGTATTGGTTGAGTCCTAAGGTATTCGATACTTCATATTTATATTTCTACCTATTGTACCTCTAGATGATAATATTTGTATGATTGCACTTTAGATGAATGATATTTCTTTGCCTTAAAAATTATCTGCTAAAAAATAACATATTTCCCTGAACCCCAGCTAGAAGTATCATCCTTTCTGGGGGTAGAGTGAAAAAAGTTGTTTGGTGTGTTCACACCAACTCCTACACACTTCTCCTGTAGAAGAAAATGAACTTTTTTGACTCATTACCCATTAGGGCCATAATAAATGGATTTGTTGGTATTAGAGCAAGGAAATGGGGAATATCACCTGGATCATCATGCAAGACTGATGACAAAGTAATGCTTGATGGCATTGTTGATAACAAGGGCAAATCTATTTGAATGAATAACAGAATATAGTGATGAACTCCCTTAAAGACTGCATCAAATCAGACAGTCAATATAGATGAGCTCTAAGAAATTTCATCCCATACAAGACTTTTCAATCCTACATGGCAAACCAGACTCAAATGAAGTTAAAGCATCATCTCCCAAGAAGCATTCTATGTGGCATTTATCAATAGAGCATCAACGGGGCATACACAACAGCATGGTTGACAAATGATCCAGAATCTAGCATATGTTCAATCCATGAAGACATCATTTCCTTGAAGGCCTATCCAATCACTGAGGATTTTTGTGGTAAAACATTTTTTCATCTTACAAAGGCATCTCTATATTATGTTGATGGAAGAACAGGTAGAGTAACATCAAGTTAAAAGAGATCAAAGGAAAGATTTGTCCTTTGGTGCAAGGTGCTACCAGCAACACGGATTTAATGCCAAGAAAAATAAAAAGTTTGGGAATTTCCTCTGATATGTCATTTATTGTACAACTAAAGATTCATCATACAAGGGTGCTAAGGTTAGGCAGACTACACTTCTTGTCTTGCTAGTTTGTGTACAAAGAGAATAGGTAATAGAAGGACTTCTTGTTTTTGGAAACAAGAGTCAAATAAGAAAAAAACAAGTGTATTGTTCCATCTAAGAAGGGCAGCACCCGACAAACTCATGGCTTTTTTGCTCTGTGATGGGAGTGATGGATGTCAGGTGAGTTTCACACAACAAGACCATGAAGTTGGTGCACATAAAGATTTGTTAAATAAAGCAGTTGTTAGTATTTTCAAGGTATACACACCTGAAAATCCAAATTCTCACTGTGGCACCCTGTATCACAGGACCCATGGATAAGTGCCAACAGTCATTTTTGAAGATAAAAGTGTATAACAGATATGATTCCCTTTCTGCAGCTTTATCACACCAAATCACACCATTATGGCATGATTTTATTCAAAGCTTTGCATTTTTCTTTATCCCAACATGTCAACTGATGTCCTGCCAATAGGACATGTCATGTCATTTGGCATCATCCTACTGACAGAATTTGATGTGTTGGCCCGACATTCCCAACATTTTCCAAGTGTGTTGGCATGTCAGTGGCAGATATGTCATTTGGGGGGTTCCACTGACACAACATGATGTCAACATTTCTAACAAGAGATAGATTTCCATACCTTGAACAATGAATCCCATTGCATAAGAAAATGTTGAAGGAACTGACTATCAAAACAACAAATAGAGGAGATAAGAAAGAAATTGCTTAGGGATGCTGAGGGGGGTGGGGTGGAGGGCATGGTTGGCACAATGCAAAGGTGGGCGGTGAGTAGGCTGGAGCATACAAAGCCTCCAACCAACAAAATGTGAAGGGAACAAGAGGGGGGCATGATAAAAATGATATAAATACATTACTTTGTTTGATATTTTATGATTTTACTTTACATGCTTATTTTACACCAAAAACATGGTGTGAAAGACACAAAGTCCTGAATTGGGCAGGATACAAACCGTTTTTGGACTGGCTTAACTTGAACTAGGGCAGGGTTCCTATCTTATTCTGAAAATATATTATACTTACTTTTTGAACCCCTGTGTCATTTTCTAGCACTAACACTTTTTGCAGTCACAAACAAATATCAAGGCAGGATGCTTCCCCCAGTAAAACTAGCAATTCCCATGTTCCTATCCCAAAGCATCAATGACCCCAATCATCACTTGATTTTTGGTGCATGCTCCAATCTGTGTGTGTTTTGGTGTCTGTTTTTACATTTACCAGTTTAACTGTAGAACTGCCATGTTACATTGCTCTATTTAGAAGAACATACAAGATTCTATGTAACAAAAATAAAAATTTGCAACAGAATACTTCCACACCATGATGATTTCTGCCACAACCACCACATCACATCATCCATGAATAATATTCTTGCAACGCAGGGCCTGCCACAATTGCCACACCTGTACACCCCCTGCAATGATCCACTTGCTTGGTTCAGTCTGACTTGTGTAATTTTACAAGAAATTGCACCATTTCTATTATGCAAATTTTGTTACGTGGTGGCCATCATGACCAGAACTGGGGCAGATGAGAATTTAATGCATTTAAGATGATTTTTATATTTACCATTCACCAATTTATTTCTCTACACCATCACCTCATAGATGGCGTAATTGATATTCATTTCTGTGTTGTCATGGGTGAGATTCTTATCGGGCTTTGCTTGTGACTGTTGCATGCCACATTAGGCATCACAGAAATTAAAGGCGAGTTCTCTTCCTCCTTCAGTTTATCCATTCCTTTCACCTACTTTTGCAAGCCTTCTCTTTCCTCCTGCATCATTTCAATAACACCATCATTTACCTCTTTGATCTACTGATGCCTCCCAAGTGATGTAAAAGCTACAGTAATGGGCTGTGAGGTGAATGTTGCTAATTTTATTTCATCCATTGCACTCTATTGCTGCAAACTGGTGCCTCCTTCTAACCATCTAATACTTGCTCCTACTTTGCAGTCACTGCATCCTTTTTCATTTGACTAAGACCATTGACTTGCTAATAAGTCAAAAAATCTTAGCTTGGCACCCTCAGTCATGGGTATTGAAAATATCCACCTGAATAGTGCAACAAGAAAAATAGTGACACAAAAAACTTTTAAAATGCAACAACCAACCAATAAATACATTGTCATTCAGTAATTCCCAGTGGATAATATTTTATTTTCTTTGTGAGCAAATTAAAATACTAGTAGCTAAAAATACTAAAGAATTATGAATTGAATTTGGCATTTCATTTCTTATTTTAAATTTACTCTTTTTTTAAAAAGGTTGGTTGTTGTAATCTTGATATACTATTGAGATTGCTGTCATATTTCAGTTTAATGGATTCCCAGGGTGGTATAAAGACCATCCCTCACCTCAAACTTCATTGATCTGTGACAAGATGTGCTCATGAAAGCCTCTGGGTCACTAATATTTGCATGGTTGGCTTTGGTATTGGCAGCTCTTGTGATAGAAGCCTTAGGATTTTTCTCACTCCTATTCATGTTTGGAGTGAGGCAAAACTTTGTTGTCATGATTCTTTCCCAAAACATAACAGTAATTCTCTCTGAAACGTGTGTATGTGAAATGAGAGCTGCATATTATTTCTTGATGATCCATGCTTGAGTGAGATTTTATCTGGCAAGCAGTAGTCAGAGCCATATCAACTCATGTAACAATCAAAAGGTCGCAAAAAGATTAAATCATGGTATTTAGCACAAATCCTGCTGCAAGGGCTGTGAAAAAAGTTATGGACAATCTACAAAAATTGATGAGAATCATTTTTGTTACATAAGAGGGTGCAACAGTACTACTGTTAAACTAGTACAGCACAGGGATGACATACATAATTTTCTTCATTCCCTGCATCTCCACTCATCTCCATTGAGTGATTTTTGGTGTCATCATAGTCACCTCCCAGATCAGACTGAATCTACTGCTGCTGCTGCTGCTGCTGCTGCTGCTGCTGCCTTGCTGCCTTGCTGCCAACAAAAAAGTGATCAGGGGCTTCCACGGAAAGGTGAGAAAAATCTGCTAAAATCTTACATTTTTTATTGGCACATTTCTCAATAAAACTGTTAAGTAATTTCTTTTTGTTCAGTATCTCCTCCCAATGACAGATTTGCCACTGTCTCCCTGCTAAAAACAACATAAGCCGGTGAGGCTGCAGGCATGAGGTAGAAAAGTTCTTGTTCCATTTTTCATTTATGTTTTGATTCTATATTTTTCAAGGAAATTTTCTGTGCTACCAAAGTCAAGTGTTTCTGACCCCTCCTGTGGCTGCCATCTACTGTCAGCCCATATCAACAATAACAGTCAGCATAGCACGTGAAACAGAATTCGCCTGCTTCCAATATTTTTACATTTTTTGCAACAGCTCACTTATCACCTTTTTCAATATATACTTTACACCCAGCCATGCCAGTAGCAACATTCCAACACCCAGACATAATCTGGAGCAATTACCTACTCCCACACCAGATCAACAACAGCATCAAGAGGTTAGATTTTGCCTGTTTCCATTATTTTACCCATTTTTGGAACAGCTCGCTAATTTTTTGTTCAATTGATGATGTATGTGACCTATGCTGAAAGCAGCCTCCCTGTTTCAGGCATAATTGAAGCTGTCGCCAACATCCATCCCATGCAAACAAAAATAGTCAGCAGGAACCCCAAGGAGAAGGTGAGGCTGTACTGCTTAAAATTGTTTACAGCTGCTTTTGGAAAGAGCTAACTACTTCTTTTTTGAATTTAAGATTCATCACCCTTAACTATAACAGCAGCCTCCCAGCTTTCAGAAATAATCTATAGCCACCAGGTACACCTAACCCATGCCAACAAAATAGGCAGCAATGGATGTTAGCAGGAGGTGAGATTGTGCCTTCTTCCATGATAAATATAGTTTTGCAACAGCTCAGAACTTTTTTTTCAATCCTAGAGTTTACAGCCTCTTTGCCAACAACGGTCACCCAGTTCCAAGATATTCTCTGGAACTGCCACCTACACCCACTTAAACTAACAATATGAGCCAGCCAGGTAGGCAAGCATGAAGTGTAATAGATTCCGCTTTGTGTTGTAAAGCATTCTTTGCAATGGCTCACTTATTTTTCAATTAATAAGTTATCTCTCTCCACACGAACAGTGAAGAGCCCAGCTCCTGACCAACTTTTCCTATTGTTGTTTAAAGTTTCATTTAAACTATGATTGAGAATTAATATCATAAATTAGGATTTTATCCATTACAACTGTTTAGTGGAGGTTGCCTTTTAAGAGAGAGTATTTTTTCATTTTTGTTGACTTGGCTGTTTTCACCTGTGTTGTGAGAGTGTTTTGCTTGTCCAGTCATTTCAATCCATAACTTACATTGCCCTTTTGGGGTGTACACTAAACCCGGTCTCAAATGGTCTCGTCCACCCAAACTGTCCCAAAATTTATTCTACCATTCTACCATCAGTTAATGTATATTATTTTTTTGTAATTTAAGTGGCACTCCCCCCAAAGAATCCCATATTCATCGCTTCCTTTGAAAAAAAAAGAAGGAAAACCACAGGTATCAACCAATGTGGGAAAAAACACTTCATTTCAGCCCCCCAGTATTTACAAGAACATGTTTAATATGAAATTTGCATTGTCTCTAAATGAGTAAAACACACAGTGAAAATTCCATATGAAATAAAAAACCAAAAATAGGGCTGATAGTATGTGCTGTTTAGTGATGTATCACATGAAAAGTAAAAAAAACGCATATATTCCAAAAAAACGTACCATCCCCATGTATTCCCTTCACAGTAACAATCAACACAAAACAAAGTGAAAATTGATGAAAAAGTTTAAAAAAGGTAGAATTTCATTTGAAATTAAAAAACATAATATCAAAAAATTGGCATTCCAAATAATGTGTTTTCTGTCATATCTAAGTCAAAAAACTAGAATTTCATATGAGAAAAGACAAAATATATCTTATAAAAAACAAACACATGTACAAAAAATGACGGAAAAGTACGCATACTTTCAAAATTTGTGTTTCACATCAATAAAATGGTTTGTATCAAACATCACATTTTGCCCCCTCTCCATGAAGTTAACACACAGCAAACAAATTTTCATGTAAAAATATGTCAAATGTCAGTAAATATGAATAAAAGTTTGAAAAGAAATTGAAAATTCATATGAAAAAAATATTTATGAAAATATGATAAAAGTTGACATACCACTCCCATGTGTTTTTTGTCACATCTAAGTTTTACTAAAATTTCATATGAAACTAGTCAAATTGTCATAAAAAATAAAAAAATATAAAAATGATGAAAAAGGTATACTTACATACTTAAAAAATCATGTTTCATATAAAAAGAACACATGTGTTGAATGAAATTTGCATTTTATGCAGTGAAGTAAACACACATCAACAAAATTCATACAAAAAACAAACAGTCAACTCAAGAGTTTCATATAAAAAACTGCAAAAAATTGCTTATAAAAATAAAACATATAGAATGATGGAAAAAACTTACATACCATCAAATATCCTGATTTTCCATTGCCCCTGTCCCAACAAGCAAACAGAGCAAATAAACTTCATACGAAAAACACTGAGTGGCACAGATGTCATGTGTCAGTGTAGTGATGTATCTCAAATGAAAAGTAAATGCTAAAAATCATACCATCCTCATATATTCCCCTTGGCAGTAAAAATCCACACAAAAAGTGAAACGAGAATAAGTTTAAAGAAGTGCAAAATTTCATATGAAATGAAAAATACTTTATGAAAATAGTATAAAAAATTGACATACCGCCCCTCATCTGTTTCCTCTCATGTCTAAGTTGAATCAAAAATTTCATATGAATTAGACAATATCTCTTATAAAAAGCAGAAAAAATGATGGAAGACTTTGTTTTAAGGTAAGACATCATATCTCGTTACAATATATTTGTCCTATGCTAATTTTGTATCCTTTTGCAGTATTCGCAAGAACAGTGTCAAGGGTTTTGGAGCTGTCATGAAAAAATGCATGAATATGCTATCGTCTTATAAAATCATTGGTATACAAGAATCACAATACAGAATCATGCAAATGCAGTTAACTCTGTCAAGCAAATTACTGTACTATTTGAACACAACTACAAACATGAAGCTGTCAGTTGATATCCATTTCTCTACTTTGTACGACCTGAAAACTTGTTATGCTGCGAGGACATCAGAATTCAACTCAATTAGTCTCACTGAATTTTTCTACAAGTTTCACAAGAAATGATTACGCATTCAGAAAAGGCTATTTGAAAGACAGTAACCTGGAACTACAGTGTCGGAATCCTATTTTGATACTCTGTGGAAGAAATATAAGGGCTGTCTATCCAGTTACTTGTGAATACACAAGAGCTATGATTATAATGCATGTTCCATGGAGCAAACAACACATTTTGTACCTTTCTGACAAGTCAAAAACAATTGCCGAATTCGTACGTCAAATAGAATCAAAACTGTTTCCAGCATTGTTCATCACTCAATACAAGCGTGCCTTATTTCGCCACAAACACAGCAAAATTGAAGTCATTTCCAAAAAGATGATCCCAATGGATATAAAACAAGTCGAAAAAAATGATGAAAGTAAACAGCAAATATATTATATTCACAAGAGCAATGAATCACTTCACTAATGATAAACCGGTTCCATGCAGCATAGGAGATATTTCTTTTAATGTCGGCACTGATCATGATTGGACACGATTGTCGTCTTCTCATATTTCACAGAAAATTTCCAGAAGGGGAGAGACATACATGGATGAAGAAAAGTTACCTAAATGCTTATTCATCTACCGGAGAGGATGATGAGTGCATTACTGACAAAAGTGACAAAGCAGTAAGAGGGAGTTAACTTCTGTTCTTTATCCAATAGTGATGCTTTCTAACTTATTTGTTTGTATAGTCAAACAGAGGAAATCTGACTGATAGTGGCAAGAAAGGATATAATTTTGATGGTTTATCCCCAGATCAAAAGAACATAGCTTTGGCAGTAACCATTTTTAAGTTTCTATCAGGTGCCAAAGATTACACACCATTACAAGCCACTATTTCAGGTGCAGGTGGAATGTGGAAAATCTCATCTTATTCATATAATCCAAGGCATGATACATGATTATTGTCAATGCTCTGTGTCATGTTTTTTTCTGCTCCTTCCAGTTCTGCAGCTTTCAGAATAAAGGGATCTACTGTTCACTCCTTTGCTGGTATCAACATCACAGCTCCTTGGCAAGAATTGAATGACAAAAACAGGACACACTTGAAAAAACAATTGAAATATGTACTATGCTGGATCATCGATGAATGCAGTCTTTTAGGAGCCAAAACTATTGCTGCAGCAGAAAAGTATATATGAGAAACAGCTTTCAAGGAACACGGCAGAAATATACTGTGGGGTGGAATACCTGTCATTCTCCTGTTTGGAGATGATTATCAACTACCACCAGTATTAGTCGATGGTGCCATTACCTTGTTTGGGAAAAGAAATCACCTAAAGAGGAATCTGACAAGATACAAATCTACCACGCAATCCTGCAGCAATCGAAGTCTCACTCATACCGGCAGTGACATTTTAATCAATGAATTGACAGAAAGAGTGTTTGAATTGAATCAAAATCTCAGACAATGTGATCAAGATGGGAATAACAATCAATCAACATTCCATGACATTTTGGGTAGACTCAGAACATGTCAACATACAGATGAAGACTGCAAAATGATCATGTCCCTAAAATTCCAGACAGTGATTTTCAACAACGCATTGAGAATCACATGAAAACAATAGACCTCTAATCCACGAATAAACCCAAAAATGAACAAAATTTAAAAATGCTACATAAGTTGTCAAACGAGAGCAACAAACCAGTAGCGATGATCAATGCCAAATTCAACCATCTTTCAGGGAGCCAGAAACCTACTCTCAGTCACTTTGGCAGGAAGTCTATCATTTTGAGTACCCATTTATGCATCATATGTAAAGTTGCACTCGAATCATTGAACATCTGTCCAACATGGGGTCTATAAAATGGATGTCTCAGCACAGTGATCGGCATAGTATATGATCATCCTCAAGGTCCAAATAACTACTCTACTAATCTACCAAGCTTTGTCATTGTTGATTTCCCGGAATTAAATCCACCTCTCCATGTTTCAGTGTGGGACAAAAAATAGTCCAACGGTAAACAAATCTTGAGTGCTTGCATGTGTTCAGACTTGCATGTTTCTCATAACCTTATTGTTATCTTCAGCATGTTCACTTAAAAACGATGCAAGAAAAACTGTTGTGAAGTAAGTTTCATCCCTCTGACCATCGCTTTTGCACTGACAATGCATAAATTTCAAGGATGGGAAACAAGCTGGGAGAAGTCATCAACAGTATTTTACCTCCTCATTGAGATCAGATCTGTTCAGGACAAAATCCAAGCACCTGGGACCTGTTACATGGCTCTGAGCCGTCCTCGCACTGTTTGAGACATTACATCAAGTCCTAATTTGACGTCTGCAC
>JALLPC010000510.1:0-12816 GCA_036940045.1 Stephanocyclus meneghinianus | reverse complement strand
CGTGCTACTTGCGGGGCACCGAGCCCTATTCTCCATGGTCTAACTCCGCCGAGCGGGAGATTAGGGAACTCAAGAAGGGTGCAGCAAGGAAACTGGCTCGGTCAGGTGCACCCAGGTGGCTGTGGTGCTTTGCCCTGGAATATGAATCCTATGTTTGCTCACACACTGCACATGACATCTTTCAATTAGATGGCTGCATCCCCAAGATGGTCGTCTCGGGTGAGACTGCCGACATTAGCCCATTCTGCAAATTCGGCTTTTGGGATTGGGTCAATTCAATTCAATATTAGTAAATCAGGTTATCTACGGTATGTGTAACAAATATCAATCTGGATGTGTTTTTCTTCAGCTGTTTATCACTTCAGTGGCCAGAGCCACACAAGGAGAGATTGCATTAGTATGAGACTCCTTTCATCCTCCTGCACCGGAAGGTTCACCCATGAATGGATACTCAGGGGAATCTCATGGCTGTACTCTTTTAGCTAGATTAGCACGTTCAGTCACAAGAATAACTGCTTGATGCCTGTACCAATCATAATTCCTCACCGCAGACACTGATAGAGAGCTTGCCTGCCTTGAATGTTTGCCGTCCCGTTCATGAGCAGTTACATCCACTGCACTCACTGCAGATCACATTTGCTGAAGCCACAATTTACGTGCCACCGTAGATCCACTGCCAAGCTTCTTATAATCCTGCTCCAGAAGGTGCTTATGTTGAGGGAGGAGATCGGACGGATCCACTAGCATCATGTCCTTCACTAGCTCAAAAATATCTTCATACTCCGAGTTTGTCATCCCCTCTGCTTTCCGAAGGTATATCCTGGCATTTTTATATAACCACTGCCGGTGAGTGATATTAAGCAGATGCTGGACCAGATGGCTAGCTCAAGTTTTGATCTTCCACCATGAGTTGTGTTTACGCAGACAGAAGGACTGTAGATCAATCAGTGATGTTGGAATTCTCCCTTCTAGGAGGCAGTCCCAACCTAGTGCATCTATGTCTATTGCGACCGTCTTGAAAAGGGGCATTCGATGGGTGATACTTTCCATAGTCCTTTCACCTCTGTACTCTAGGTAAGTGACCAGACAGTCAATTAGCCTCCCATCCATGTGAGTTTCATGCAGGAAATCACACAACATGTCTACTGACTTAAGAAACATTTCTGTATGCCCTTCCTCTGTACATCGTGTAATGTGACCTGTGGATTCATTCTTCTTTCCACAGCAGGGGCATACATTCTCCACCTCCTGTGACTCATCACGTGATAACTGACAATTAGTCCCTTGAAAGTGGGAGATGTGCTTTGTAACATACACGCAAAACATCGGAGGATATCTCAACATTGCCGCTCCCATGCCTTCCCAGTAGATTTTGTCAAAATTGATCTTACGTCAGGACATTAGGTCGATAGCTGCTATCCTCCCCCAATCCTTATACAGTGCCTTTTTTATGGAGGAGGTTACCTTATTGCCACCAACCATCACTCGGAAGGACTCATAGGGAAATAACGATGAGATGAAAGTGTTTGTTTGAACCGCCTTCTTAAGTGCTGATTTAGTGTGCAAGTCGGCTAATACATTCAGTTGTTGCTGCAGGGTTAGCTCTTCCCAGCATGTCTTCTCATCTTGATGACCATAGACATGTACGTATGAGACGGGAATGACACATTTTGCCAACAAGGCCCTAAAGCAACGAATTATATCCACTTGCTTTTGAGCATCCTTGAGTGGGCGTTGGCGGTTTCTGCCATGGTTAACAACCCCCATGTTGTCACATGCTACCTCAATGTTTGGGCAGTCACAACCCTCCATCAACGATGATGCTGCTGTGAGAATGAGAGTAAGTAGGAGGCCACCAAGAAGCTTGCCTCTGTAGTTGCCAGCCATGTCTGGGTCAGTACGCTCAGCGCATGTGGCGCTGGCTATACGTCATGCACGAGTACAAAAAATCACAAGCCCGGCTGAGCATACTGATCTATCCAGATGTTCCATGAACAAACCGTCATGCACTATGACCAAAGACCCTCTTTGTATACCGTCAATTAGCCAATCGCCACTCCAATCTAAGTCGAGATCCCTCCATAGACTCTGATTTGGGAGCGATCTAATCGATTCAAGAAGACTTTTCGGTTTTTCCACCATCTTGACTACGGGAAGGTTGACTGTTGAATGAATCAAGATGGCACCGTCTGTCTCCTCTGTGATGGAAGCATATTTCACGTAGTCATTATTCAGCTCTGCCTCGTGCGTTGACTTCAAGAAGAGAGCTCCCCGCCATGTCATCCGTGTGCTGGCAGTTGATGACAGATAGAGGATGGTCTTCTTGCTTTCTTGTTCCAGCTGCAATAGGCACTGCCTGTCTGCTGTGCAGTACCAGACAAATCTGTCATAAGGTGTTCTCAAGTAGTATTCCAGGGGTATTTGAAATCTATAGTAGGGGATGTTAGAGTTCACAGCGCTTTTTGCCATGCCCTTCTATCTGCCACCGTTGGTTCCTCATGAGAGAACTCGATGGTTGATGGAGTACTGTGGACACCTTCGATTACAGACCCTCGAATACACAGCCCATCACAGTGTGCAAGTTGCGAGAAGAAGTATATGTTCATTTTCTTTTGTACTCGATTGATGCTCAACCATTCTGATCTGTCTAGCTTGGTCACCACCTCTTCCATGAAAATCTGATCACGTTCCCGAACAGGGGGCACCTAAATTGACTCATCTAGCTCTAGGGGTTGAAGTGGTCGAGGTATTGCCAGAACACCTTCTACCAGGTATGAGATGCGAGAATGCCAAATCTGTCATAGCTTCTCAAAAACACGTTTCCGGCGAGACCTGTCTTGATTTGTAGCCATTCGTATGCCTCTCACCCTACGTGGCTGGCACCTTCTTGCATGTCCCAGAACCATTGCAGCCATGCTAGTGACTCTGCTAGCTTTTCTAGAGCCATATTTGGTAGCCCCAGACCTTGGTACTCGACGGGTAGCATCCTAGTGTTATGTAGCGGTTCACTCCTAGTGGTGGCAGGGCCATGAAATAGAATGCTTGAAAGGCATTAGTGACCACGTCTGGTGGATCCATCAGTGGAACTAGACCATATGACATTGAGGGTTTGATCTGTCGAGTGAAAGAGAACCATCGATCTCTCGTGCTCAATCTACTTCCATCCACTCTCTTGCGCCACAGAGTACCTTTCTCCACTATCGACTGAAGTTGCTTTGACACCCTGTCTCTTGAGGATATGGATTTGGGGGTAGAGTCGGGACATGTCCATACGCCGAGTGTTTTCTTGGCCTCTTGTACGTCTATCAGTTGAATGGGAACGTCAGTTCCATCGTGTTGAGGGATGTAGAGCTTGAATTTTGGTAGCTGAGAAAGCCGCCGTTGCATCGGGACTCCTTGGACAAACCTGAAGGCAATTAGATACCAGAAAGACTTGGCTTGCTTGAGGTCGCCGCCGGTCATCTGTAGCAGTTGTGCCCAGAAGTATAGTACATGCTGAACAAAGACGAGGAATTGCACGACTGTAATGAGGCCGTTCAAGGCCATGTGCAGTAGGTCACAGTCATCCACGAAAAGAATAGACGCAATGATCTGAACTGTTTGCGACCATGCGCACCTGGAATGCATCCCATACCCTTTCCGTTTATATGCGCCAAGCATTAGGCTGCTCACCACTTGCCACGCCGGTGGAGCACCTCCACTACCTTGCCCAAGGCCATTGAACTAGTTAAGTGGGACAAGGGCTCTGCCATTAGCATCATAGGACACCATATCCCTGTCACTGTTACCTGAGAAACCAGCCTTGTCTCACTTAAAGGCTGTCTTTAGGTGATATATCATATCTGCCATGGCTGATAGGTATACACTGACCTGCTCTATTGACATCCCATATGCCTGCATCGCAAGACTGGTAGCTGCATGGTTGACTGCGTTGTAGCACTGCTCTGCATCTACCGAATTGATTACTGAAGGGAAATGGAGAGTGTTTGCCCTATCAAAGAAGCCCGTCTGTTTACACATTGATCCGTTGATGGGACATTTACCCGCCGTGGCAAATTGTTCGATTGGGATCATGCCTTGCTTCCGAATCCTTGACATCATCTTTTGTGCAAAAGTTATTTTCAGCCACCAATTAAAATCAGCTTCAAGAAGAGAGATCGCCTGCAATTTCTCCATCAGCTGGTTGCCCAACACTTTTTCAAGAAGCACGGTGAGTGCAGACTTCCACCTGTCCAATGGAAGGCCATAGCTTGCTGCAATATTCATAGATTCCACATGTAGAATTGCAAGGTATGGGTCATCACTGGCGGCTATGTAGTGACCAAAGTGTCTGCCAGAGTCGGATGATGACGTTTCTTCTCTCGCTGAGCGCCAAAAACCAATGAAATCTTCAACTGTGAGATGTCTGTCATCCATTTCCAAGATGTCATCAAATTCAACCTTTAATAGGGCTGCCTCTCAAAGCAGTTCGATCAGTGCATAATCTGTTCCCTCAGGAAACTCAAAGGTGCCATCAAGTATCTTCTGCGCAGCGTCCTTCTCTGCAAACTGGCCAATTTCCTTGGCAAGTTGTCCAGCAGATAGTGGTGATCTGTGTCCCAGCTTGTAGCATTGGCCGATTTTGCTATTGACCACTCGAACTATGTCTTTGTGTGTATCATATGTTGTCAGCCCACCGTCCTCAGTTACCTGTACAGCCATAACCATCCTGCCTTGCCCAGGTTTAATAACGACGTTTATCCCTCTACGCCTCTTCCTGTCGCATTCTTTCTGCCGTATTCTCAAAATCTCCGCTACAGCTTTGTCGTCGCCTCGCTTCTTTGCCTTGATCAGACACAATAGGAGATGTTTCCTGCGCAATTCCAGGGCTACCTTTTTCAGCTCCATAAGGTGCCCAATGCATGCTACCAGGTGCGCCTCGATATCCTCACGTGGCGTTGTCAATGGGTTTTCAACTTTGTTGCACTGTGCGGCACATAGTAGATTGCGTACGTCTGGCACCTTCCCATCATACCATCTTAGGATCCATTTTAGGATGGATCTCCTCTTTATGAAAATGCCAACTGTAGGACTGTACTCAATCTGGCATGATTTGAACTTGGTGCATTGTTCCTCAGCTGATGACATAAAGTTTCCTAACTCGTTGTCCCACTTGTTATGCATCAGTTGATATTGTGCAGGAGTGACGCTACCATCAAGGCATTTCAGTGCAACCAGCTTCTTGTGCATTTTGTGGCAATCGCACAGCGCTTTAAGAATCGAGTTATACTGGTTTCTGCATCAAGAGATTTTGCAGTTAAGCATTCTTGTGGCTGGAGATCCCACAGTTGGATACCTCCCACCAAACAGTGATGCCGCAGATATCTCCATTACAAAGACACGATGGCCACCCATGCCGTACCAGTGTGGAAAGGCGATTCCATCACCAACCGTCAGCCCATTTGATCCAATGATGGTTGTGATTGGTTTTGAACCACGGAAGTGTGAGTTGGGTGCTTTGGCCCCAACAGCCTGTTGGAAGAGGCAGCACATGTTGAAGGGTGTTTCCACCAGACTGGTGGTGAGGGTCCCATCATAGACGTCCTGGTTGGTGTCAAGGCTGAGCACTACCTCATGACCTGCCTGCTGCCATGTCTTAATCTGTGATAACACGTCCTCCATCATTATGTGGTCAGGCTGCCTGAAATCGCCAATGAGTGGTAGTAGCATTCATGCTGTTCCCAGACCGTTTCACCGGCAGAATTTGCTGGGGGACGTCGTGGGATATACGCTGACACTATGTATGTACGCAGCTCATCATTTCCCAGTTGAATCCAGCACCATCTACCAAGGTTTGTGGGGTCTTTCCCTATTCCATCTTTAGCTGTGACTGTGTCACATAGATGACCTATTGCCAAAACTATCATCCCGCCGCGTTGGTTCCAATGTAAAATATCACCTGTAGAATTGTTGGCTGCCACTCCCTTCTTGGCTTGAGATGGCGCCAGGAGCTCTAACATTGTTTCAGCTGACTGGCGCCAATCGATATTTGTTTCACAACCGGCTACTACATCGATCCGCAGCTGTTTGATGAGATGATTCAACCGCTCCATCTTCCATGGCTGCGTTCCAATGCCAATGCTGTTGTAATTTTCAAACATGATCCTAATCCAACCTGCCCGTTTTGATTCACTCAGCATTCCTACTCCACCTTCATGTAGTAATTGCAGTAGTGAGTTGATTTCTCGGGCTTCTGTTGCCAATGCATGGTCAACTGCTGAGATTTCTGGATCCACACCATTCGGGATTGAAAAATCTGCTGCGGCCTTATCAAACGTTCGAACTCCATCATGCAACTCCTCATGAGACAATACTAATGGCTTCATAAAGCGTTTGGAGCCGGAAATAAGTTGTCTCATCCTCTTCTTCTGTTGATGCGACATACAGCTAGCTCGACATCTGTCTTGCATTGCCTGATCTTGTTTCCTCCTCTTATCACTGTTGGTGTTATTCGTTCCTCTATGTCTTGGATTTGAACGTATAGCACCGCACCTCCACTGTCAGAGTCCACCTTGGTGGTTGTTTTTGGTTGGGCGCCAGGGATTGATCCAATAGACCATCCTGACATCCAGGGAATGTTATTTGTTGTTGACACACTCCCACACACATTCCCAGCTGGTGTGAAAGCATCGGTTGCGCCAGGCAAATCGGAATTTGCCTGGCTGGTCACACCACCACCCCTGTCTCTAAGTTGTCCTACCAAAACGACAGGCTCTTCTACTGCTGGTGTAACTGTGGTACCAGGGTGAGAAGACGAAGATTGAGCACTACAATAATAATCTGGGAATCCCGTGCTCAAATAAAGATTCCCTTGTGTCCCGCCACCTCCCCTGTCCGTACGTTGTCTTACCAACATGACAGGCCCTTCTACCACTGGCAGAGCTGCGTTCCCAGGGTGAGAAGACAAAAATCGAGCACAATGATGATAATTTGAGAACCCCGTGCTTGAAGAGAGATTCCCATGTGTCCCACCACCACCCCTACCTCTATCGCATGTGGTAGGCAGATGCGCTTGGCGGCTGAGAATACTGGGAAGTTCCCTGCCATCTGACGCACTAGAAGGAGTGCTAATTTGTTCAGCGATATCAGCTGCACTGCCGGAGTTGATATTGTTGTTTTGGGTTATAACGAATTGCTCTTCATCACCCGAACCCAAATGAGGCTGAAGAGGTTCTTGGGCACCTAAAAACTGATCTCTACCACATCTGCCGGTGCCCTGAGCAGATGCGTTGCCAGCAGAGTTTATGCCCTGCGGCCCTCCTCGCCCCTGCCTTCTTTTTGGCTAGGGGGGGAGGTGCCGTTTCCACTTTGGTGGGGGGGGACCTGCTGAGACTGCTGCAATTGTGCAATCTGAGCGCGAAGAGCTGTTAGCTTGTCTTGTGCCTTATTTTTGACTTCTACTACTTTCCTCTTCTCTAGTGATAAGGCAATAGCCAGGTCTTTTTGTTTCCTGGCTTGATTAATCTCATTTTCTTCCGTTGCGAGGGTTGTTTCCTGGTTTGATTAATCTCATTTCCTTCGGTTGCAAGGGTGTTTACTGATTTCTCCGGCATGCATGTATGTGCTGATGCATGACCATCCTCCTCCATTGCATCTGCAGCAGTTTTTGTGGGGTTGCACTTGAGCTTCTTCACCAGCTCTAGCCTAACTTCATCAGTCATGTCAATTGGGCTGTTGCCGAGCTTTGGACCACTACCGTCCTTTGTATCGGGCTGACTAGAAACACTTTTGCAATCGTAACGTTTGTGTCGTTGCATCCACTGTTGGTGGCGATCATGATAGCAAGGTGTTGCCTTCTGAAGAACACTGTCCCATTCAGACTCCTCTGCCAGCGCCGCACTGCTCATGTAGCAGCAATTGACCAACCGTTGGACAGTACTCTAGGTATATCCCATATTCTTTGTCAGGTGATGATAAATGAAACAGTTGAAATCTGCGAGGGTGCTCTGAGCAAATTGGCGAATTGCTGGTGTATAGGGGCACTCCGGGTCGCATGCCACCACAACATTGGTCACGCCAACATCCGGACCAGCCTGATTAATCACAAATGAGTGTAATACTTGTATGCCATTGATGGTGATGTTCATCATTTCCTTTGCGAGGCAAGTACGTGCATGTGGGCACTCGGGTGTGATTTTCCTTCCAGTCGGTGAGCTGTCTTCCTGATTTATCTCACCCCTCTCCTCCATCGCCACCTTGACTGGATGAAACCACTGCACAACGTGTTTGCATTCCATTACGGTTGTTCGGAGGTTATATCCACAGCTAATTCTTCCTACTTCATGATGATTGCAAGTTACGGTGAGGCTCGGCGGTCTGTCTGGTGAAGGATTCTCCAATAGGTACGCTGCAGGGCCAAAATCATTTGCAATTCTGACAGACTCAGCATACTCTTCAAGAAGTGAAGCCAGCAGATCCCAGGCTCCAGCAGCTGCTTCGATATAAAAGGCATTGTGATTATAAAAGGGGTAGGTGTCAAAGGTGAGGTGCTGGCACTCGCTCTCTGGTAGGCCTTTGAGTGGGGGAATGGGCTTGAAGTAAACAAGAAATTCCAGCACCGGCTGATCGTAGCAGTCCATGTCCAGCTTGTTAGACTTGCACAGACGTCGCTGTTCTCTAAATAGGGAATTTTGAAGGATCGCCCTGACACCAAGTGCACACAGGTTTGAATTCACGCATGTGAGCATATATTTGGCCCGTGAGTCGAAGCATTGCATGTTCTTTAGCAAGGACCTGACGCCTAGATCGCTACCCAGATCCACAATGAGGCTGACCAGCATGTCCAAGACAGCAGGATACTTTGTATTGATACTAAACGTAAACCACAGTTCACACGGGCCATGATTGAATTCGAAACCCTTGTCCTTCTTCTTCAATACTGCCCGCTTCCCAGCTCTACCATTACCATCCTTCTTATTGATGTAGTTAAAATCCTTTGTCTTCTTTCGGTTGTGGAGGGGTTTTGCATCAATTGTTGGCTGCTCTAAGATATATGACTGACTGACACTAAAATACCTCTTGATGGTTCCATAATCGGTGGGAAAGTGTGAGTCCTCACTGGAGCAGAGTGGTGGGAGCTGTGTGCCAGATGGCAAATTCGAGCTTGCAAGGATTGTAACATCCTCACAGATATGCTTGAAATAATCAAGAATGGCTTTTGCTTTCGACAGAGTGTCTTGGTATGTTTCTCATTCGCTGCCAAGGAGATGGTGCATTGTACAATGTGTATATTGCTACCATTGGGAACAATGTAGGATTGGTCAGTGATGGCTGATAGTTCTGTTTATGACGTGTCTTCTGATGTGCACGTGGCAGGAGTGGCAGGGACAGCATCTTTAAGATCGATGCTGATGGGATCCTCTTGTTTGTCACCAGAGAGGATAATATCTTCAGCCCAGGCCGATTCATCCGCATTGTTGCCGAATTTAGAACCTTTTAGTGCATCATCTTTGGAACAACCAGACGAATCAGCGGTGGTTGCTGTGTCACCACTAGTAGTCTTGGTTGAGATTTGTACACCTTCCTTGCAAGGTGGCAGCGGCACTTGTTGCACGTCATCCACCTCCATCTCTTTGGTGAGTTGTGAGTCCTCATCGTCTGCCATCTCATCATCACCACTATCGTCTGAGGGAGTGGCGTCACTGATGGTATACTCTGCGTCATCTTTCAGATTGCCAACCGCCTTCTTCTTCTTTTTCTTTTTCTTCTTTCTGCTCTCCTTGGTACCCTTCTCTGCCTCATTGGAAAGAATTTAGTCAAGTTCCTCATTGCTAAGGTTGTCTACTGTGCAAGAGGGGCTAGCTGGTGCACTGGTCTTCTTCTCAGCTTTCGTGGCACTCTTCTGGGGCCTTGAGGGTGGCTTTGGGTGGGTCACTTGCGCTGCATTGTCTACGTTAACTGCCGATGCAGGGTTGTTCTCGGTGAGGGGTGCAAATCTGTTAAGGTTACTGTTTACTTGACCATTCAAATCAGTATGCCTCACTTGATCCTTGCAAATTTGATACGCCCATCCTTCCCCTTTGTGATCCACTCCAGCTCTGTTTCCTCGTCAGGCATGCCTGCATTCCCACCGTCTTGAACGCCATCACTCTCCATCAAATTGGTCACACGAGACTTGTCCACTGGTGCTGCTGTTGCCAAGAATTTGACTCTAGCTACCATACCAAGAGGTGTATGGATCAGCACTTTGTCTCGAACCTCCTATACATTCATCACAATGGGACCATTTTCACGGTCAAGAAGAGTGTTAAATAGCATGGACTTCTTCTTTAGCTGCTTAAGCTTCTTGAAAAGCTTAGGCAGGCCGGCACGGCACATGATCGCGTAGGTAGTTCCAGACTCCATATCGATGTTGATGTTGTCCGGAATATGGAAACCATAAGCTCTCGTGGAGAAAGTACCCACCACCTTCCCGTCCTTTGTAATGACATTGACTTTGTTTGCAGCTGGAACAAAACCAAAGGGAGAGTGCGAGGGACGGTAGGGAGACTCCTCAGGATTATCCTTCTTCAGTGCTCGCTTTGCCATGATCTTGATAATCTTCTCCACATTAACTAGACGTGAGACCTCAGCTGTTGTTGGGGCTGCTGTGCTGTCATCAAAGTGGTAATGCCATCCTGCAGGAAGAGTGGGACACTCGCAGATGCGATCAAGGCCAGCTTCGTCCATCTCGAATTCATCACCGATCCAATTGTAATTCATCGTGACTCCATGTACATCATTGACCGTGATCGACTCTTTCAGGTCGAGGAGTGCCAGCTTCTGTTGAGCGTGCATGGGATCACCTTCTCCTCCTCATCAATGCCACCCATGTTCACGTCATTAATGGTGGCGTTTGTACGGGTAGGGGAGGACTTTGAGGACTTGGCCATGACACGTTTGGAGCCAGCATGACGAATAGGGGACTGAGTTTCAGGAGGACCGGTGGTCTTCATGTTCGTCGCGACCGTGTTGCCCCACACGTCAGCTTTCTGGAGCTTTCCCCTCTTGGAGGCAGGCAATTGAGCTGCCTCGGCAAGAGATGGAAAGTCGTCAGCCTGCGGAGGTGGTGGAGGATCAGAGCGGATCACGGTTTCAGTTGGCATGGTTGATGGGATGAATAGTTGGAATAGCCACGTAGCAAACTCAGAATTGGTGAAAAATAGCTTCTTGACGGCGGATTTTACTGCGGATTTTGACGACGGCGGTTCAATGGATGGTGTTGGAGGCGATACAGAAGTGCTTGTTTGATATTGTTTGTTATTATTGTTGTTGTACAGTCCTAAAGATTACGGATTTTCCAGAGGAGATGGCCCCCATGGGCAAGGGCTCTCCTTGTTCTACTAATTCCTACGTAGTTTCTACACGTTTGTAGGTCCATTTTAGTAAGTGTAAGTGATGTCGCAAATTTTCCTACATTGGAAAAGTATTACATACTGTTTACCAGTTCTAAGATTGAAAAAGCTTGGTCAGTCAACCAAAGCATAATTCATGACTGTGAAGCACTGTGGAAGCCATTCAACTAGTCATTCACATCTTAGATGCTACATATGAAAAAGCAGACCTCCGTGCAGTTGTAGACACCTTTCCTCACCTCAGTCTAGCTGATCAAATCAAGCTGTTAGATGTCCTCAAAAGGTATGAGGACCTTTTTGATGGTACATTGGGTGACTGGAACACAGAGAATGTCTCCTTTGAACTAAAAAAAGGTTCCAAACCATACCATGGCAGAGCTTACCCAGTCCCTCAAGCACGTAAAGAATCCCTCAAAAAGGAGTTGAACAGACTGTGTGAGTTGGGAGTACTTGAATGGCAGCCCCATCTGAATGGGCATTCCTTTCATTTGTAGTACCAAAAAAGACCAAACTGTAGATTTTTGAATAGTAAGGAAACCATTTCCATTACCTAAAATCAGATCAGTCTTGAAAGAGTTAGAAGGTTTTACCTTTGCTACTGCCCATGATTCAAACATGGGCTATCATACCATTAGATTGGATCCAGATGCATCCAAAACCTGCACAATCATTTTTCCATTGGGTACATATTCATACCTTAGGATGCCTATGGTCATTGCTGGTTCTCCTGAAAATTTTCAAGCAAAAATGATGGAGCTAATGTCCACCCTTGATTTCATATGAGCTTACTTTAATGATGTACTATGCATCACCAAGGGGACCCCGGAAGACCATGTCTAAATTAGACTTGGTTCTGTCCAGACTGCAAGATGCACATTTAAAAGCACATGCTTGCAAATCAAACTTCTGACCTTGGGTACAGCTGTCATGAGATGGTATCAAATCACAACCCCAAAAAGGTCCAATAGATACTTGCACTGACACCACCCAAAAATGTCAAAGACCTCCATAGATTTCTTGACATGGTCTAATACTATCAAGATCTTTGGGCAAGATGCAGTGAAGTGCTTGCCCCACTAACAAGCCTTGTTGGCAAGTGCTGTCACACCAAACAATCCAAATGCCTAAAAAAGCAAAAGACACCTTGGTACTGGAAAGAGGTGCATCAAAAAGCTTTCAATGATGTAAATGCCACTATTGCTAAAGATGTGTCCTTGGCCTACCCTGATAATTCCAGGGGGTTTGAGATTTATACTGATGGTTTCAAGAGACAACTTGGAGCTGTCATTACTCAAACCAACAGGTTCATTACCTTCTTGAGCAGAAAACTATTGTCAGCAAAAATAAAGTGTAACCAAAATTGAACTCTTGGCAATAGTCAAAACACTCAACAAGTTCAAAGGAATGCTATGAAATGATAAAATTGCACTCTACACAGACCACA
>JALLPC010000509.1:0-12840 GCA_036940045.1 Stephanocyclus meneghinianus | reverse complement strand
CTCCTTACTTACTAAATATTTTATTATTTTTGTGGCTCCTACAGGAGAAAACAGAGAACATAGTGAGCCTGACAGACAATTTTTGGACACAAATATAATCCCCCAGTCTAACTTGTTCAATCAATTCCAATCAATCATTAGTGTGCATCTGTAAGTACTTCACCTAGGAATTACTTCTGTGGAAATGACAACTCCAAAATTATGTTTGGATTCATTTTAGAATGATCAGGTTGTAACTGAGGATGTTTGGAGGTCAATGAAGTTCACATCAGAGAAAACAATCACCTTTAAGACTCCCTCCTGTGTGCTTATGTTTGTCATTTTTGACTTGTAATGGCAATGCTACTGCAGCTATCTTTGCTACAAGCTGAGGACCTGTTGACCTGGACTTACATTCTTTAGATAGTCCCAAAGGGTTGTGCAATCTTGGTCAGGTCTCAGGGGCTTGATATTGAGACCAAACCAGTGGCCAAAGGTATGTGACATATGGTGGTTCAAACTCAATTCTGACTTGTCCCGACAATCTGACACTATCTGATGTTACTTCCTTTGTTCCTCTGTTATCAGTCTGCAGACTATGGAACATGAAACTACAGACTATCTGAGTCTGCATGTATGAGTCTGCACTTTCTGGTGGTCTACGGATTAGTTGTAGCATCCTAATAGATGATCACAAGGCTTCAACGCTGTCTTGGTTGTCTTGAAAGACAAAAACTGTCATGAAAGAAACGAATAAATTCAACACACAATATCTAAGTGGTCCTTGAGATTATGCAACCTGGTCTTTGCGTTGCGTCTATCATAAGCTATGTTAATTTTAAGCTGTCTTATCCAAATAATAACACTGTATATCTAGATGCCATGGTAAGCAACATTCCTTGAGGGGATGGCATCATCATGCAACGATAGTGTCTCTGCAACTAAGGCTGCTTGCTCAGAAGTGCTTAACTGCTCAAGCTTCAAAGTATTGCACATGCTCATCTTTCCGGATTTGTCTCCGATCAAAAGAGTATCTTGCTTTTCATCTGCTATGCGCAGAACAGTAATAGGACACGAGTGAACACGTTCGGGTACAAGGTGTCTCAAAACTAGAAGACTACAATCATAGTCAATGCTCCAGAGCCTCACATCTCCATTCATGTGGCCAGTTACAGCAACAATGCCATTCTCCATCCATTCAGGGCAGTCGGTAGCAATAACACAACTGGGTATGTCGTTTCCTCCAAACTCATCATCCGGGCTTTGCTTAGCAACAAGGTTCCCATTTATGTCAAAAACACATATGTTTGAGTGAATGAGGGTCACAATATTTCCATTTTTATGATTGATGGAGACAGACTTGGCCGGAAAGGTCTCTTTAGGTGTGATGGCTGAAACCGTGGAGCTCAGCGAATGGTTTAGCTGTCTCAAGAAAGTCAAGGTCCTCAAGTCCCACTCAAGAATCTTTCCATCCGCACCGCCGGTTACTATAGTGCCAAATGTGGTACTAATATCCAAGCATGTTATTCTGCCACCATCATGCCCGCAGAGTGTTGCCTGAAGTAGCATGTTTTGTCCATTGTACTTCCATACCCTCACAGTAGAGTCTAAACATCCAGTTACAAGCCAAAGCCCATTGAGCGATGGTTTCGCAATACTTATGGGGCTTCGGTGCATCCCATCGTGGATGGTTAGCACTTTGTTCACTTCTCTGTGCCGTGCAGAAGCTACGGCAACATGAACACTCACACCATTATTAGGACCGCCAAATCTATAGTATTTCTTTGATGGAAGAATTAGAGCACAAGTTCGGCCTACACCAACGATTTGTCCCTTGTTTATACAAATGTCTCCAACTGATGAGTCTGATTGACCTGTCATTCCAACCTTGCATGTGTCCACTGTGTTAACACGTAGAAATACACGATGCGGGGCACCCACAACACAGAATGGCGGTGTGAGCGCTGCAAGAGATGCGATGGCATTGAAATCTACCCCCTTTTCTTTAAAAGCATTTAGTACTATTCTTTGAGGAAACGGCTTGCGTTCGAGACGACTAGGAGTCTGTCCGAAGTTTTGGATTTGAGCAATGATCGATTCCCTCTCGACAGGGTCTGTGATAGAATCTAAATCAACCTGCCCCTCGTACGTGACATGAACAAAGGTGTTGAGAGCAGTGACAGACTCTTTGCCTCTTTGTTTGAATCCAAAAATTAGATCAAGCCACTGGTGCAAGTTGCGGCTAACGTAGTCACTTTCGAGTGCCTGTTGAAATTATGAGGGGCAACATGACAATCGATATAATAAATTTACATATTGGCTGAGTTGAATTCGATCCCTCCCATTCATTACCTTACCTGACGATGGAGTCTAATGAAACGCTTTGGGTCCCCTTTTGCCCATGGTGGCAAAGTTGCATCGTGCACCATCTTGCCAAGCTGAGTTGCGCCAAAATCAAACATATTGCTATTTACAAGAAAATCTGGCAGATAGAAGAATTCTGGGATGAGCTCCCTCACATCTTGAAGATTTTCTGAACTTGCGCTAGTCCAACTGGCACCAACATTATGAAAAAGCCTATCGGCAACATCAAATTTCCCGCCCTGCAGCGACAGGGCAAGTCGTGAAAACGGCTCCAGCCGCATCAGGTAGTACAAAACGTAGGCCGCACAAGAGTAATGGGTTCCATAATGGAAGGGTGGCGGGCCATCACCCATTTCGTAGCCCTGCTCCAGAGCTTCGTATCTGTCTCTGAACTGTGCAGCTCGATTTTCACCTTGTGCCCCCATTGGTTTGGATAGATCACGAAACGACTTGGGATTACTAAGATCAAGTTCTTCGCTTTCGTAGTCAGCCAGAACCCACGGGAAGACAGGATATTGTGTGAGGTCGTTATACGTCCTTCCAGCAAAAGAGTTCATGTGCATAATGAATTCAAAGTTTGTCATCTTTCCTTGGACCCACTGCGAAGTTATCTTGGCTCGGAGATTATTCATAAATTTCTTGTAGTTAATAGATGCACTCCCACCTAGAATGTTGGTGCTAAAGATGCTACTTGGGAGTGGCGTGGAGAGTACTTTAGTAAGAACTTCCTCTCGTTCTTCATTTGAAGCGAATGCAACAAGAGTACCATTTCGGTGGACGTCATAAAATTCAAGGGCATTTTGCTGCAGTTGGTAGCGGCGACGGTATACAGAGTATAGATCAGTGAATGCAATACGCTGACTGCGGTGTTGATAAGTGATTTCATCATCAGAACTCTCAGTGAGATACTTGTCTCTTCCTTTGGTCTTTTCGGGATCGCGAGAGATTGTCTGGTCTGATGACACGCCCCCATGTTGTCGAATATTGACTTTGAAGCTGGTAGTCTCTTTCTTTAGTCGATTGATTTTGCCTTTCAGTCCTTCACCATCGGTCTGCTCAAAGCCGTCAACGACATAGATTGCATTGCGGCACCAGAGTAGCAATGCTTTCCTCACCTCGAGACCAGTGCATCTGCTGACGTTGTAAGACTTTTCTGGCCAGTCCCCGGCCTTAAGAAGCCCTGTGATTAGGTCATAACTTGATGCTGCTTCGTCGCCTTCTTCAATTTTCACTACAACATCACCAACTGCTTTGTCCCCATCATTTTTTCTTTCTAAACCATCCAACTTGGTCTCCTTTTCAAGCTGAGACGGATTCAAAGCAGTTTCTCCAACCGTCTGGGTGTGCATGCTTGTTTCCTCGTAGTCATCATGGTCTTCATCTTCCATTATTTCAAAGTCGTCGTCATCGTTGTCGTGCATCTTCTCCAGTTTCATCTTTTTCAGCAAGTCGGCTGTAACTTCCATCTCTGTCGGAGATATTAAAACATTCTGCGAATTCTCTCTAGTCATGTTTGTGAGAGGTGCGTCAGTTGGTTTAGACTGGACCTCTGTTTCACTGGCGATGGTAGAGCCATCTTCTGTTAGACCTGCTTCAGTTTCTACTTCAGGAGCCAGAGAATCGGTGTATTCAACGTTGTCTGCTGACTCATCTATGTTGTACAAGCCATGAAACTCATAGTTCGGTAACAACCGACGACGCTGCCGTTCGTAGCCTTCAGTAAGATCGAGCTTCCACCGCTTTACAGTTTCTCCACCATTCGTGTTCTTCGCTAATGACCAATTGGCTTCAGTTTCGTTTTGCTTCTGCAAAACAGACGAAACTAGTGTTGACTTGGCGAAGAGAAAAGTTTCAAACGAACTACCACCCCCTTCCCATAAAGAGCATGAGCCTTTGAGCTGACGTAGCAAAAATTTCCATTGCATTGCTCCAGATGACAAGTCGTCAAAGCCTTGACGTTTCCAAAGAGCGTGGCTTTCTGCAGTTGCATCGTGAGATCGTCGGGCAAGTTCTGCACGTTCAAGACCTCCCAAGATAGTTCGATCGGATGAATCTTGAGATGTAAGCTTCAGTAACATCACTTTTTGCTCGTTTTCGATGGCCTCTTCCGGGGTGGCTGCACCAAGATTTGATTGAATGGACACACGTGACGCTTGAATGTGAATTCCGTGAAAAACTGCAGCTACCTGTTCTTGGTTGCGCTCAAACCACTCAAAGAAAGAAGAATATTTCCGCTTCCCTTGATCAGCATTTGGATGATTACGAGAGTCGACATGAACGTTTTCTGCGATCTTTGTTGCTTCGTGTGCTACAAGAAGAGCTCCAAACCCCCCGCGGTTCATTAGATCCACTGTCTCCGTGCGATTGTCAGCTCGAGGGACATCCGTTATTAACAGTTCAGACATTATTCCACGTCTCCTTTGCAGCAGAGACACGACGACAACTACTGCTTGTTCCCGGACATCTTGGTTTTTGTCGAGCAGCATACTATGTATATCAGCCATCAACGCGATGACAAACGCTCTGTCTGGTTCATCGGCCACTGTGATATCTGGATATGAGCAAGATGTTAAAGGCGGGCAACATCGAGATAAGCTTGCCGACTGCCAAAGCGGAAAGAATCGACTTGCCGGGGAAGGTATGGGATAGCAACCTTGCTTTCGCACGCTGTGGCCGCCGAGAAGGTTTGAGGGAACAAGAAGCAGCTGTCGCATGGATTCCCCAATTTTGGTCAATATGGCGAGTTTTAGTCCATCATCACCTGTGTCGTATGCTCCAATTGGGCGGCAACGCTGCAATGCTGTAAGACATGTTAATCGAGCAATATGAGCGGCGTCTGCTACCAACATGTTTTGATCGATGTTTGCCAATAATCTAGAAGCGTAAGTTCCACTTGATGTGAGACTATTCAAGGTGAGCATGGCAATGTTCACTGCTTGCAGAACAGGGCCGGGTGTGAAAAATCCCGATATTAGTCTGTCAAGTAACACTGAACTGAGCCCAATACAGTTTGCAATAGCTATCGGTTCGCCCCGTTGCAGTGAATCTTCTACCACAGATTGGCAGCGTTCGATCAAGACTAAGTAAAAAGCCTCTACTTGGTCTGGCGACGCGTGGATTGGAAACGATCGAAATAATGCACTAACGAGAGGTGCAGCAAGGGGGCCTTGCAAAACTGCGTGGGAAAGAACTAGGTGCAGAAGTTGTACCATACCTATACCACTCCCTTCTCCGTCCTCGTCTTGTTCAGTTACCTTTGGTGACAGGTATTGATTTGGGCCATCTCGAGCAATTCGGGTAGTTGAATCTGCTGACGTGCTTTCAACGCTCAATGCACTCATTCTTCTGAACATCCTGTGCAATCTTTCATCGTGAACAAGACACAGTGCTTGAGCCAGAGGCTCTAAAAAGTCTGGAGTCCGACAAAAGGCTTGAAAGTGACGAGAAAATGCATGGCGATGACTAAGCAACTGTAAAACACACTCATTGGTGTTGCGAGCTTTCCTCCCTAATTCGTTGTCAAATGAAGCAAGCTGAATGTTGCGCCCCAAANATAGCTGCTTGATGTCCAACGAAGCGAAGTTAGGGAGATGTAAAATGGGAGCATTCAGTAGATGGCTCAGCATTGACAGCATGATGCTTGGGCAGGTTGAAAATTTAGGAATACTGAGAACGAGCGGAGCGAAGCCACCCGCGTCTTCGAATGAGATGGCAAACTTTCGAGAGTTTTGTATCATGAGAATCATAAGCCGTAAAACGGCTGATGCAGACGCCTCCTCCCGACAACCTTCCAGAATACAGGCAAACCAAACGGGTGTCAGAATGCCTGCAAAGGCAGAGAGAAAGATTTGAGCTTCTTGATGCTTTGGGTTGTGAGACAATTCAGATGGGGCACCTGATGTGCGAGGGTCGTTTTTCTTGCGACCAAGGTACGCCTGCCCGGTACTTGACCCGCCCCCTGAATGCGGTTCTATTGCTGCGTCCGACTGACTCTCTGGTTCGTGCGACATTTTGGTCTCATCCAAAACTATTTCGTTAACGCCATCGACTACCAACTCTTCGAGAAGCCTGAGGAGGTGAACTCGAGCAATAGCACCTGGCGCTAGCTTTTCCTCGCATGAATCTGGAGAACCTTGGGATTGGGAATCTTTCGGATACATTTCAGGATTTGTTTCGATAGCGCTGCCACCTGTTATAGACACGGTGTATATTGCGGCACCGGCGATGGCCTCGAGGTCTCCTGGGGTCAGCATAAAAGTCAGAACTCTCCTCAGCAGCGTCTTGCATCCGAGAAGCAGCTCATTACCAGGGTCGGCTCCAGCTGCAACTTTAGACACTGGAGCTGTCTTTGAAAACCAGCCACTCTTTAGCGCAGCGGATCCTGCTCTTTGGGGCAGGCCTTCTAGCGTTCTAGTTTCGTCTAATTGTGACTCCATAAGTGATGCAGACGCTCCGGCTGCATAGAGTTCGGTAGCTTCAAGCATCAGATGCAAAGTCCAACGAATTATTCCAAGCAAATGAAGACGCCTTGAATTGAACGCTGCGTGTGTTGAGTGTGCCACAACAAGGCCATTGAAGTATGTGAGAAGTCGGAGGGGCATGTCGGGTCCTGACCCACTTAAATCCCATACTTGATGGTTAAGCAAAAGATATTTCATTGCGTCAAGGTCTGCAAACACCCATCGATACGTTGCTGCTTTCGTCATTGTGTTAACTGAATTAGAATCAGTCTTGTTCTTTGCCCTCGGCGCATCCTTATCCGAAAAACCAGGCACAAACCCGTGCACGGCGAAAGCAAAGCATTGGTCCAGAACGTTAACATCCATTATGCGTTTCTGTCTCAGAAGCAAGGCGAGCATGCGGTATCCTCCACCGGCTTGAAGCATTTCTAAATTCGGAGGGTGTCTCCGGACACTTTCCCGTATCATTCGCAATGCCAAAGACAAACTTGATGAAGATTGAGCGGCATTTATTATTGGCAAGAGGATGTTTGGCCCACCGATCCATTGGACATTATCTGCGAAACAGTGCGGGGAAATGATACTGGAATAACCATAGACAACAGCATCAGTAGAAACTGTCGGACAAGAACTAATCCGTGAAATGTTGATTAGTCGACGTGAAAAATGTCGTCTGCCACTTGACGAAGAATCATCACGCATCGTGCCGGTAGAAGAAGACGCTCGGAATCCGAAAACGACGTTTTCAGGCGCCACTTTGCAGAGCAGCCCCACGGCAGAAAGCGAGTCCGATTCTGGCCCTGCGACCGGACCACCACTAAATCCTCTCTCGCGCATGACATGTCCAACCGCTTCCATGCTCGGTACTTTACGACGTCGAAGAGCTCCGGCAACACTGCCTTTTTCGCCATTCTCTGCAAGCATGACGAAAGCGGCCGTTGCAGCTGAAGCAAGAGATAGGCGCTGCGGTCTGTCACCCCAAAACAACCCAGGAAAGTCTGGCCCAGCAGTGTACATGGCAGTAGCATCACGAAGGCCGAGAACTGTGGACAGAAGAAGTGTTGGCCCAAGATCCCAAGCGGGAAGCGATCCTCTGATGATGCCGCTACTGGCAAGAACTGGATTTGGAACACCAATGTGCACACGCGCAGTCGGTGGAAGATTAAATGCATCGACCTTCGCGTCTGCCTCAACCTGTCTTCCATCGATAAATAAAGTGAGGACAGCTTTTCGACCAAGGATTGTACGTTTTGGCGCTTGGTACGTCAGTTGAATATGATGCCAAACACCTGCAGGAAGCGGGGAGACAGGAAAACACGCAGGGTCTCCTCTGCTGTTTGATGATGTCAGCACACAAAACCGTTGATTTGGAACGTCGTACCAAAACGAGAAAAAATCATGGCCGCTGCTTCCATAGTGAAATGAGCCATCTGAAGACTTTTCTATTGGCGGGCTTGAAAGGTCAAACACAAATAAACTGCATTGCGATCCATCTTTGATTGGGTGGTGTTGACGTAACCAAACGCAATATGTGAAGCCAGTGCTGACCAATGGGTTCCAAATGGTAAGATTTGGATTTGACTGACTACTTTGAGGCATTGATCCTGATGACGAGCCTACTGACTTGGCAGATGCGTCCAGGCTCTCTATTTCAACAAATCTAACTCGGCCTTGCTCTGCAAGATTGTACAATCTTTCTTCCAACGGAACCTTTTGCATGTACATCGATATAGAATTCAAAGTATCCCCTCCAACTTCACAACGTGGCACTCTGTCTCCCCTTTCAGCAATCACTGACAATGTCTCTAATCTGTTACAAAATCCAGTTTCACGTGATTGCCAAGATTCTGACTTCCGTATGGTCGTAGCTTTCTTAGCTTGAACGGAAGAGGAGATAACGGTCAGACGAATGCGTTTATTTGGGGAGTAAGTCAAACTTTCATCATCATGGGCATCACATTGATCAGCCAAGATAATCGGGCCAGCAACACAACGTAAGAGTGACACAAAGTCGTTGTACGTCATCCTAAAAGCAGCAATGCGTCGAAGTAACAACACAAATCTCGAGTACAAAAAATGTGTGCGGTCATCCAACATAAACGCGAATTCATTTTGGCTGGTCAAGCTGGTGCACAATCCACTGGATGCCAGGCGAGCAAGTGAAGAACCCGCCATATCGTTAGCGCATAAACGCAAGAGCTCATCAAAGGCATTCTTTGCAAGAGTCTTGTGTGCTTCGGTATCGGGAAACCGTGTACTCAAGCCAAGAACAAGGCGTGTAGCATCCGCATTATGGATAGTGATGTTGTCTGCCAGGCTTTTACTTTCAGAATAAGGGCGCTTCCCATCATTGAGCATTAGTCTTGGGTGAATAAGTTCGAGAGCAAGATTCATTACCATCTTGGCATGTGTTATGTCAGATATAATACCAGTCTCTGCTATAGCAGCTGCAAACTCGATATAAAACCCATTCATTCGAAGATACTTGAGGTTCATCTTGTGAGGAAAGGTGGGTGCCAATTCGGAGTCATCTGCAAGAACGTCCATGGCAAGACTTGGCGTTAATTCGTCGTTGTAAACTGATTTTTGATCTTTTACCTTTGGCGATGTCGCAGATGCTATTAATGCAAATGTACACTCAAGCAGGTTAACCATAGCAGTCAGTATTGGACATTCTGCTTCGCTGTAATCGCTTCGGATGACTGCTCCACCATATTCAAAAAAAATTCGCACGATACATTCAAATCCTTTACTAGTGCGGAAAGCGTCCTGTGCCTCTTTGTTAGCAGAAAGGATCGTCTTCAAGATATCTAGAAGGCTGCACTGTCTCTCGACAAACAACAAATTCAATGATTTTCGAGACAATAGTTCTTCTTCATAGGTCGGCGCTCTACCTTGCGTAGAAAACTTATCAACAAGACCAATCAAGCATATCATATCTTGCTTTAACAATTCGTCGTGGTTCTTGATCATCATCGCCTCGAATACACTCAACGCAGATTGAGACGCTCGGTCACCAAGGTGTAATATGCCTGCAGTAAGAAATGATTCCAGACTACTGTCACAGGGTATAATTTCCCCCGCAGACGACCCATGTTCTCCAATGACTGCCCTTGAGCCTGGATGACGAACAACAAGCTTTAAAATTCGGCATGCACAGTCATAAATTTCATCCATTTTTGTTGACTTTGTTGGGGTCGGGGTTGCAAGATAGTCCAGTTGTACATCAGTGGCGAGCTCGAGGGAAGAATTGAAGTTCATCACATCAATCATGATTAGATCGAGCATGTCATCAATAAAGGATCCTAGCAGTCCACAATCAAGCATCACATAGATGACATTCTCATCGAATTCAAGGAGTTTTGTCAATGTGTCACACATCAACTTTAAGTCCTGCGATGCGGCCTTAAATGCGTGTGACTGTTCATTTTCAGCGTTGACTTGTCGTGACGCTTCTTTTGTTAGATTTTTACTCAATGACATGAATACTTCCGTGGCAACTCGAAGCGGTACCATGGAGTTCGCCTTCGCAAGGCCTGTACAGACATATTCCAATGTTTTGAGAGTGAGAACCTTTACACTAACATCCGATAAGGTAGGAAAAGCAAGTATATAATGAGAGAGCATGTGATATTCCGATTCGATGAGATCGAAATTCTTGGCGTGATCCGAGTACAATTGCAATGTAGTCACTAAGAGTTCGCTGATCAAGTCAACCTCGTCACTGTTTTTAACATTTTGTGAAGTATTGTTCGATAGTAACTCCCATGCGTACTTGATGGAAAAGTCTGCCATTTCTGTAAAGTCTTCCAAAGAGTCGAAGCTCGGCCTCTGTCCGTCATGCTTGTCTTTATATGCTGAAAGAAATGGGATGGACTTCATCATCAAATCGTCCATAATCTCAAACGCATTTGTATTCATGGCAACTTTTGATTCTGCCAAATCGGTCGATTCGGTGCTATCCGCACTTTCGATGTTGTCATTTTCCGCTCCCCCCTTGATAGGCGACTCCGATCCAATCTTACAACAAACCAAAGCCGTCACCAATTCGAGCAATCTCGGTACGTGACTCTCGCCGGATCCACCGATCGCGTAGGCAAGCACATGATAGCCTCCCGCCGAATCAAAATCTTTCAACAGTTCCACACATTGGTAATGACAGGAATTGGCCACTAGATGCACCACGGTCCGTAGCGCTACAACCCACAATCCCGCCCTCTCTGCATCTTTCCCGTACAGACATCGATTATTGGCACTGCTGCCTCCGCCCGAAGCACTCGCCACCGGCGTCATGGCACACAACTCCTTAATATCATCCGTCATGTGCACGATCATCTTCCGATCATGCAAAAACCATACCAACGACGCAGAGAGACAATGACTCGAAAATGCCAAAATGACATCACTCGCCGCGTGGGCAATGTGCACCCCGCTCAACGGATACGAGGCCCCCGACAGTGCCAACAAGCCAAAGAGATGCGGGCGCAATTGTTCCCCCACACTGGAATCGGAGCAAAGCAGAGACAAGAGACGAGACACCTTCTTGGCGGCCCGTGTGCTCACGGGCCCAGGCCGAAGAGGGGCAATTTGCGCGAGTCCCGTATCGTCGTCATTGTTCCTGCTGTGACTGTGAAGAGCTATCGATTTAGCGACGGCGTGATCGTGCTGCAACTCCAATACACGCAGCAGTCTCAAACAATGTATGAGATTGGGAGGGAGTTCGTTCTCCACGCATCGTAGCACGAATCGTTCGCATGTAGAATTGTCGAGCAGTATGTCAATATCGGACTGCGTAGCGAGGGCTCCATCGGCGGCGCTCCCCTCTCCCTGTGCAGTGACGCCCTCGCTGTCGCTCCCCCCCAATAGATTGAGCAGGCGAACCTTCCACTCGCCCAAGTTCTCCTCCTTGTTTCCCCCCATTCGAGCGGCGAGCACGATGCGCGACACGCCGTCGCCTAAATTGCGGGCAGCGATGGACACGCGCCGCTCCATCTCTGCGTCGGCGGCGGCGGAGGATCGGCTGGCCATTAGCGTTTGAATGACATTTCCTCGCTCGAGGGGCGGCGGCGGCTGTTGTCTGTTTTCGTGGACCAGGAAAACACGATTGATTTGAGCATGAGATGTGCATCATATTTCGCACACGAAGGACGTCGACGCCGACCATCGAGCAGCCGTCTACGGCCCCCGAACACATCAGGCACAGACACACAAGATATGGAGACTCACCCAAACCCCCCGCGGGAACCTCTCATCAATCTGCCCCCGCTCTCTTCCTGCGATTGGGGCGGGGCCTGCTCGTTCTTGCTTTTGCCATCGTGCTGCTGCTGATTATGCTGACTGGAGTTGCTGTCTCTGCCGGTGTCGCTTCCTTTCCAGCTGAGCCAAGATCGCATCATGATGGGAATGTAGCTCTGTCAGTTCAGGGCGGGCAAGAAATTAATGTTTCGCCGATAATGCCGTCGACGCGGCAATTAGTTCATGATGATATTGATGATGACGGTTTTCACGGTAGCGCTGCGCTGTGTAATGAAGGGTGCCGCCGCTGCCAATGGTTATTCCAGTGACCTTTCGAACAGGACAATACAATAATTATATATTGACAGTATGTTGTTTTATCATCATGATCTTTCGCGGCTTTGCTCTCTCTATGGCTTTGTACAACTTTCTGTCGGAGTAATACGTAAAGTCATAGCTTAAAGGTTTACGATACATCATAATGTGTTCGGCTTTTGGCTCCATTTTATGGAAAAAGGGTATGTATGGTTTTAACTTACACACAAAAATTAAAAAACGTACACAACAGACCCCAAACGAACACGTGCTTTCCCTTGGTTTTACTATCTCTAGACGTGCGTTAGCCTCCGTCGTGGCAACGGCCCAGTCCCGACAATGGGACAAAAAAAGTCCCAGTACAGGCACCGGGCGAATTTCACCCCGTGTCCGTACCCTAACCCTTATGCTAACATTAACCCCGACAAATTTGTTTCTAATCCTCTAAATAATGGGGGTTGTCAATCTTTTTTCTATGATCATTATC
>JALLPC010000508.1:0-12846 GCA_036940045.1 Stephanocyclus meneghinianus | reverse complement strand
CACTTGGAACACTCCTGGGGTGGTAAAATCCAGGAGCATCCCCAAGTATTCTCCCTTTCCTCTACAATTCACGGTGATGTGGTCTCCGTATATTCCTTTGAGGTAGCAGATCAGTCTCGTCACTCGAATTTGTCCCTGCATGATATTTTAAGATTGTCTGCATGCCATAACATGGTCAGTTGATTGCCCTTTCGTGTTTCCATGTTACCTACGCACATGGCATCAAGCCATATAAGGACTTGTATAGTTCTACATACAGCACCGGGTTTCCCTTTTTGTTACAGCAAACATGCTTGCAGTATAGTTTTGGATCCACCAGGCACATGAGCTTGCATAATTCTCCCCGTAATGTCATGATTACTTTCTCATCTGTTGGGGTGTGCAGGAATGCCCCTGGGAGGTCCAAGAAAGCCACGTTGCTTCTTTGGAATGCATCCACTGCTCATGTGATAAACATCGAATCAGTTGCCACCGTAGGTGAAGTGGCGTCCTCCTTTCTAATGTTCTCGTTTGTGGTGCCCCATTCATGCATGTACGTCCCTTCACCTCCCCCATCTTGTTTTTCTTGAGGAAGATGAGTCACAATAATGCACTTTTCTTTCTTCGCTGGATAGGGTTCTTGGGTCACGTGGGAAGAAGGTGTGCATGTCGTGTAATTGTTTTAGCTCTTTGTATGCCCCAGCCTTCCTTTTTCACCAAACCTCCGCAACCCTTTCTTTAGACTCATCTGTGTTATTATGGTCCCCAGGACCCCCAGCTCATCTTCGTGCACTGGGATCAGTGTCTTTAGGTCTGTCATCCCTACAAGAAAATGCATGTGCCCAATGGTGAAATGCATACCCCCGACTGTGATATGGATGTTGTCACGGTATCGAAGTGGTGGTTTAACTTTTCGCCCACTCCTGGTTTCTTTTGCATTCTCGTCCTGATCATCACTTCCATCATTTATTGATTCGTCATAGCTAAGATCTATGTCTTCCAATTCTTCATCGACATATGTTTCGTCGTCATCTGATGATTCCGCCTCCTCCAGATCGGGCATTATGTCGTCATCAGCCATGCTGTCATTGGCATTAGGATGTTCATCACCCATTACACTGTCTCTGTCATCTCCTACCTGATTGATCTCTCCCTCCATAGCGGGGACAATGTTCAAATGGTTGTGCGTAATGTTCATGTCTGGTCTAGGAGCCAGCAGATCCCTGCCGTGGTCGCGGAACCTGAACTCATTGAACTCGTCAGCAAACCCAGCATTGTCTATGGCGGCTGCCATTCTTTCTTCCTCTGTGGGACATGGCGGTGTCACCATTGCTGGTACAGATGATTCCAACACCACTCCTGGCATCTCTGCAGGGATGTCAGGGAATGCAGCTGGCTCGGGATCTGGTGCATTGTCGTCTATCAGGGGTCCTTGTTCATCTGTCCAGTCAAAAGGATCATTGTTCCTATCGCAGAACCTAATCAGCCCATCTTGGTGTTCCTTTTTCCCCCACCTCTCAATTCTTTTTATTATGCTGTCGGGTATTGGCAACTCAGTGAATCTTCTTCACTTGATGATTGCCTTAGTGTCTAAATCCAGTAAGTAATAGCTTCCTTGCATGTTCCTTGTTGGGCCAACACATATAATGTTTCTGGATTGTGGTGCCTGAGTATTCCTCTCCTCTGGGTTTGGGCTATCGTATGCCTGCCGATATGCCCCAAAGTGGCACTTGAAGTGTTTTGTCCAGTCTAGTTGCCATCGTAGGATAATTTCACTGGGAGAGTATTCATTTGATATAACCTGTTTGTCCACGTATGCATTCATGAATAGTACAGCATGTAGCATCATTCTCTTTATCATAATACTAGGCATGATTTTGTATGGAACGTCCACCTTGATGTAATGGCTCCTTTCCTTTACATGTCTAATCTTCCATTCTATCTCTGGCACGTGCTTGTTCCTTGCTGTCACATTGACCTCTATGGTGTTTATCAGTTGTTCCTTTACTTTTTCAAACTCTCCATCCATGAGGGCCATCTGACATATGAATACAGCTCTTCGATAAAGTCCGATAAATAGTTTAAGGGCATTAGCTGGTTCCCCTTCAGTCCTCTGTGAGAAAAATTGGACAGTGGCATAGCTTATTTGCCTAGACAGTGTGACTAAGAATGGCAGCCCTGACACAAACATGACGTCCGCAGCCAAAGTCTAGTATTTGTTCACCTCAACCAGTTCTCTTGGCAGTGTCACGTAGTCTGGTCTCACAATCTCCAGCCTCCCTCTCATCCATTTTCCTTGTATGCATGGCAGCGATAGTCCAAAGATTTTTCTGGCATTAGATATATCTTTGGCTGTGAGCGTTGAATTTTTGAATAGCAAACTCTCATTGTTACGACTCACCTCCTTTTTGTAGGTGTTCTTGCTTGGGTGCCCAGCCCTGGCCTGCATTTTTTGGGCCATTATGGCACGTTTCACTTCCTCTTTGGTGTATCCTTCAAAGTTCTGTCTGATGGATTCCACCAGTATGGTCACCGCCTTCATTTGGCAGAACCCAAGTCTGCAAATGGGAATTTGGTCATAGGGCATCTGGGGAAAACTACCTGTCCCTTTGGGGTGTCGCATATGAAGGTGTCACCTGTTTTCTTGCTATTGTAGGAGACATGGCACTTTCTTTCAAGGGTCCTCAAGGAGATAACATTTGCAATGCTGTGCTCATCCAACCAAAATGCCATTCTCCCCAGGTACCCTCTTTTGTCTGTCTTACTAGCCCCAGCATTGGTATGCAGTGTAAGGGCCATTGATACGTGGTGGATCCCCCTCAGGTTTCCTAGGTCTATCATCTGGTCCTCAGTTGAACACGGGTCCAAATAAAGGTAGTTCCTGTTGAGTCCGCCACCCTTTCTTTCTTCATCCTGGAACATCATACTCCCTTCCACCTGAGGCAATGCTCCCGTCAACTGAATCAGCAGTTCACCAAGATTGGCATCTGTGATCTCGGGGCATGCCTCCAGCCTGTGCGCACCTCCGCAGTGAATACAAGGTTTGTCATGGGGCAGTTCATCCTTGCTTGATGGCAAAAACTTTGTGTTGTCTTGGAATGCAATGTTCCTCCTTCTTCCTTGCTTCATTGTCGATTGCACCATGCTAACTCCACTTCTTTTGTGTCACTCTTGCCAGTCTTTCCGACAGTTTTGCCCTCCTGATCAAAGCTCAGTCCATCCACATTTTTGTGTCTGGCAGCTGGGAGCCTGGTGTTGTGTCTGTTCAAACTTGGCTCCACCTTCCAGTTGTTCATCATGGAAAGCAACTCAGTTGTGTTGGCAGGATATTCATTGCGGCCTACCGTGTATGAGTTTTGTAGTGCGGTTATCAAGCTCTCATGCCACCCTTTATTCCTGCCTGCCAGCATGAACATGGCTTTCATCTCCATTGTTTTGGCCTCCCTCATATGGGCATCCATGGGGATATTTCCTCTTCCAGCAATTTCTTGTGCCCTGTCCTGTATCAAGGATGGGTGGTTCCAAAAGCTTCCCCGATGCTGCTTCACAGCTTCCCACATGCCATGGAAATGCTCCATCCATGCCTTGTTGGTCTCTGATTATGCTTGCCACTCCAATAACATGAACTCGATTAGCTTACATAGTCTCCATGCATCCTTCATGTGCACCTCCCGACCACATACGATGTTCCGTATCTCAGTCACCAGCATGATCAGATCCTTTGCCACATCAAACACTGGGTAGTTGGGATGTTTTACCAGTTTGCTCTTCATGAACGGGGTGCACTGGTTCCACAGAGGGCATAGCTCTGCACCAGACCATTGTGCAAATCATTTCTTTAGGTGGGAAGATGGCATAACTCCCCTTCCCACATTGTCGTCGCTCCCCTGTCCTCAATCAATGCCCCGGAATAGTCCGGGTCCAGCATCTTCGGCAGCATTGGTGGCACCGGTATCACGGGTGTAGTGAATGACTCCAGTCCCTCGGCTACTAACATCAATTCTTTCTCTCCCTCTCATCTGATGTAATCCACCGCTCTCTTCAGAGACCTCTTGAATGCTACTGCATGTTCCGGATTACTGCAATCAAACAAATTGTTCTTGATAGCTTCTGTGTCAGATGTGTATGTGGCCTTTTTGGGCCTTGGTTTGTTGGCACCATCACAACTGCCTGCATGTTTATCTGGACCCACCTGGCCGGTTCATCCTCCAGCCCCTTGCCCTGCTGCTCCAGGGTGTTTATCCATATCCTCAATGTCCTTTCACTTCTTTAAATTAATGTTATAAAACAGTCTATTAAGAGCATCCTCAACCCTCTCTTCTCGAGAGTTCAAGGTGTTTCAGACAAGTATTGTAAACCGTAGATTAATTTAAAGAAGTGAGCTGTATTGTCTAGCTCACTAGCCACCTCTCATCAGTGTTAAGCGAGAATCCGGACCACGCCTTTTCTGAGTACTTGCATCACATTACTCGTCCTACCTGTACTTCGACTGTAGTGGGATCCCATTTCTCCATGCTTCCCAACAATCATTTGTGCTTTACAAAACTAGTCATTCATACAAACTTGTCATTCATTTTTATGTGGTTGAGTTGCTTTCGGCATGATCGAAGTCAAGTTTACAGTGATTGCTCGTTGAGTTCTTCCATGTCATCTAATAGTCTTGTGAAATCCTTTACTTGCACTATACCCACTCTTGAACAAATGCTGCCAATGTTAATCCTTTGCTGCATGAAAATCCTGTGCCTTCTTTTACTTCAGTCATGAACTTTTCTAATCATAGACATCTAAATCCAACAACATTTCCAGTCTTACCTGTCTCTGCTCAGGAAAAAGGTTTAATTCTTAACAATGGTACCAAGTATACAATTGGTTATATTAAAAGCACTACTTGTGGGCAGGACTTAAGCTGTAGAATAATGGCAAAAATGGCAAATTTTCAAGGCTCTCTCTCTCACTGTTAAACCATACCACCATGAGGGATGGATTTACCATTTTGGTAATTGCTCCAGCAGTATCTCAAATATGATACGAAGGGGTTTGATTTCACAGGCAACAATTGTATCAGCATCTTTGGCCGAACTACCACCTGAATGCAGCTCCATAATTAATTAAATTAATTAATGTAAATAATGATTTGAAAAGTGTAAAACTGAACTAAAGTTGAAGTAAAAAATGAGCCACTACTTGTAGAAACAAGAATGAAATTGTGTTATTAAAACAGTTGATAATTAACACGTAGCCACAAATACAAAGAAGTCATTAGGTTGATTGCTTTTTTGAGGAGGCATCTGAAGGCATGGCCATTCCATCATCTTCAAGGAACAACAACAATTGCTCGTGATGTCACGGTTGCTGTTGCTGTCTGTTGAGTAATGCAGATCGCCGGCTAGATGTTGCAAGTGGAAGAATCAGACTTGTTCAGGATGGAAGACATCAAGACGGCAGCCATCACAAGAGCCAATAGAGAGATGTGGCATCGATTAGAAATTCTCTCACAAAAACCAATCTCTCCATAATTCGATAGTTGGTGCAGAAAAAATTGATATGTTGTAGCTTACATAAAGTATTCTTGTACTTTTTTGAAGAAACTACTGCACTATTGGACTATAAACTATTGTCTATTTTTAAAATTCTACAATGAAATCATGATTTTTTTGTCAANTGTAGTTAACTGCCAGATTTGCTGTTCACTATGCACTATTCACTATTGGCTGAACTAGGTAAATCACAGCCTTAGGATTCTTTGAAGGGTGTGTTGACCCGTCAGATAGAATATCAACTTTGAATTTGAGATAAATAAAGAAGAAGCAGTATGCTTTCATATATTTTGAAAAGTCAACTTAGCCTGTCAGGACATGCGAACCTTTTTCCAAAAAATAAAAATAGAAACAAAAACCAAAAAACCGGTTTGTGGATTTGGAACCGGTTTGGGACCGAATTGGCGGTCAGTTTTTTGTTTCCGACATAAAAATGTACACCAAATGACTGACACCTACCAGACGGGCCCCACCACAGCCACTAATAGAGCTTTCCCTCAGAGTTCTGTGCTCCATTATTTCTATCAGGTGTACATAACATTCATTGCTCTGCGGCCTTTCCTCACCAAGTTTCACACACTTCTTCAGGATCGACGTCGAGACACTGACCAAAAGTAATTGATTTCCGCAACCTGTCCACTCATAGACATATATTCCTCAATATCTAAATATTATTATCTCGCCTCTCACTCTCCCTCCGCTAAACTATCACAACATTATGTCATCGCGTGGCCGCAGACGTATTCCTGACATCGAAGACGACAATGATCAACCCCAGCCTGCAACCTCCCGCCAATCCCACGACTCTGGAACACAAAAGCGGCGCGCTCACGCCATCTCCCTCCATTCCTTCTCCACCAAGCGTGGACACGATCGCGCGTTGGCAGAATTCAAAAAAAGAAAAGAAATCAAATTTCGAAAGAATGCAGCATTACTACGTGAATACTCGAAGGTGATGAAGAGCGAGGGGTTTGAAACTGGCAGGGGGGCGAGTCGTAAGAGAGATCGCGATGATGCAATCGAAGGAAAAGACAAAGAATCTCAGACAGGCGGTAACCAGCGAGATATTGAATCCGCCTCCTCTCGTAAAAAACGGCATAAATCGGATCCGCTTCACGAGGCACGAAAAAAAGCGCTTCATCTCAAGGAATCCCAGCTGGAAATTCAGTCCCAGCATAAACAGCGGAAAGATCTTGAAGAGAAGAAGATGCAGAAGCGGAAAAATAGAGCGAGAAAAATGATGCAGAGGACGAAGAAGGGGCAACCGTTGATGAATAATGTTATTTGTGATTTGCTGGGAAAGATACAGAGTGAGGCTGGTATTGACGACAAATGAGAATGGATACAAAATCCTCTGCGGGGATTTAGTCCTGGACCCATAAGATTTGTTCTCTAAGTTTAACCTATAAGACCAGATCCAACCAAACAAACAAGTTAAGACTACCCATTGATGATTAAATCACAGAAAAATCAATTCCGTTGCACCCTAGGATCCTCTGTCTTCCTTTTCGACATACGACATTGAGTCGCTGAAACAGCATCAGCAGTCATATCCGGAAATCTCTACACTCAATAACAAGTCGATTCACTAAATAGGTATATCCTCTTCACGTGGTGAAACTTGATACCGAACGATCAGCGCCAAATGGCTGAAAGTGATAAACAACCCATTCTTAGAGCCGACGGAGCTCCTCGTCCTGCTACCTTGCATCTTTTGAATGCCGAGAGAGAGATGAGTAAAAAGAACTGGGACTTCGAAATGGAATCTGTTGTAATGACGAGAGGACATAACATTTTGTGAGACGGTGATAATGAGTAGAAATAAAAAAGCCGAGAAACAACACTCAAGGGGAAGAGATTTGCAAGTGAGACAATGATAATCAATTGCTAGTATTTTAATGTTGGTGATGGTAGTGTGACGATGGTGGTCAGTGGTTTTCGTGTGCTTTTTCCACTTTCTCACGAACAATCTGGTAGTGTGTTGATGAAGGTTCTGGAGATGAGTCGAAACGAAAACTATGAGGAAAAAATGAAAGGAAAGTGATCTTTGACTTTGCTTGCTTTACACTGCATTCTCTTGATTTCTGGGGAACTCAATTAGACCATTCCTTGAACACCACGCTTATGACCGAACCTTAAATTCAGAAATGAAAGACAACCAAGAATAACAAGTCTTCTTCATGGCGTGATGGATGCATAAGCTTCGGCAAAAACTGGACGTCAAGTAAGGATCTATGATTTTCTAATGTACGTAAAATATGAATGGAAACGTTTTGTATTTGATCTTTTTGCCACCCCTACTCAAAGGCCTTAACTTGGACTGAACTACATAGGTGCATGAAACTAATTAGAGGGGTCTTGACTCTGTTGTAGATAAATCCTCATGGAACACAACATTATTAATAGGATAGCGTATAGCTCCTGCTAATCAAATGGCAGAAAATAAGCCGTAGGGTTCCTCGTCCTCGCCATTCATTGCTGACTCCGAAAAAAAGTTAAATACATCATCATCCTCATCATCCGAATCCGAAAATAAGCCGAAAAACTGATCATTCTTGTCCAATTCCAAACTCAACAAGCATCTGTCAATTGCATCATTTGAAGATATACCGTCGACTGCGTTGACACTTTTCGCATAGTATTCCACTTGAGATAAGATGCAGCCCCGACGTGCACAGCTATCTAACAAGGCAGACCAATGTTGACACGTTCGCAGCACCAACGGGTCTCCAACAACAATCAAGCCACGCCTAGCACGCGTTATGGCCACATTTAATCTTCTTGAGTCTCTTAAGAATCCAAGCTCTTTCAAAAGGTTAGATCTGACGGCTGAAAATATAACCAAGTCGGTCTCTTGTCCCTGAAAGCTGTCTACTGTTCCTACTCGAACGTCTGACATTTTGGATGCTTTCAAGAGGTTGGCATTGTTAATCTCGGTACGAAATAGCTGTACTTGTTTGTTATATGGAGTGATGATTGCAATATTTTTCGCCTCAATTTCACCTGCCGTGATAAATTTATCGACAATATCAAGTATTACTTTCACTTCGGTTGGGTTACTCCGACTGCCGAAGTTATGTGTGATTTCGCTATCATTTCCTACTTCGAGAAAGGCCAAGGGTTCATCGGCACAAGGCCATGGAAATCCGTTAGGTGGGGGTTTTGTTGGATCGGCGCCACCAGTCTCAGCACATTTTACTGCTCCCTTATAGAAATATGTATTGGGGTGTCGAAGCAATGACTCAGGCATCCTGTATTGTTCTTTTAGAACAAACTCATCGATTCCGTTTTTCAGAAGTCTTTCCATTGGACTCACACCTATTGTCTTTCGTAGCTCAACATCTTCCGTTGTCACTGTGGGTGGCAATTGCTTCGTGTCTCCAACAAGTATAACTTGACGTGCTTTGGCAGAAGCCAGTGCACAAATAAGTGCTGGTTCTGTCGTTTGTCCTGCCTCATCAAGCACAACTATAGGAAACGACGGTGCGTCTTTACTATTGTCTTCTGCTAAACTGGACAGTAATTGCTGCGCACCGATGCAACTTGTAACAATGACTGGTGCGCTCCGGGTAATGATTGTTTGTGCCTCATTCAGGTGCTTTTTAGAATCGTAGATAGCACTTTGTCTAGCCAATCTATCTAAACTTGGATCGCTCGCCTGCTTCCTTAGATTTACAACATCTGGCATTCGCTCAGCTAATGCAGCGATTGTTCTGTGTTGTATGGATGGTGATACTGATGCGGGACGACCTCCTCGTACCGCGGGTATGTTCATGTCAATCAATGCTTGCAACAATACATCTGCAGCGCCGTTACTGTGTGTCACAGCTAAAATACGAGGTGTCTGTTTCTTTTCTTCGTCTGCCTCCGCTTCATCTGATTGTTTCGTTTCCATTTTCAAAGCTGTAGATATCAAGAGTGCAGCGACGCGGGTCTTACCAGTGCCTTCGTATTGAGTAAGTACGAGGGGACACAAAGAATTTTTAATACAATACCTCGGTTCTAGATGATTCAAAGCGTATTGTCGTAAAAAGAATAACAATACATACCTGGTGGACCACGAATTAGTGCCATTTTGCGCCTCAAAGCCCAAGACACTGCCTTTTGCTGAGATTCATTCGGCTTAAATGACATGTGAGACATGGCTTCCTTCAAAGCGTTCTTAACCCGCCTATCAAACGAATCAATTTCATCAACATGAAAATGACTCGGCGTCTCCCGTGCCGCATTCAAATATTCTGCTGAACTATTGTAAAACAATTGCACAATACTATTCGCTGCAAATCCTGCGTGACCTTTTCGTAATTTGTCTAAAGCCATTCTTTGTGCTCGAAGTGGCACATTGGATAACGATCGATCGAGCCGTACAGCGTAATTGTGTTTCCTCATTTCCATAACACCAGCTGGCCATGAGGACCCCACGCCTAATGTTAGGTAATCACGTCCGACGTCCATCACTAACCCTTCCCGCGGGGCTACATCTTTTCCGCGAAATTGAATTTCAGGCGTCATCACCAGCACATCCCCATGCTTGAACTTTTCACGTAGATTGTCGCTGCCATGATGGTGGTTGTATTTGTGTGACTGCTGCAGTAGTGATATGCGGACGATCTTTTCGCCGTATAACTCTGTTTCCGGAGTGGCCACTGCATTGAATAATGCAAGTCCACTCGCTTCCAACTGAGATCTGGTGTAGGACTTGCGCCGCTGGTGCAACTCGGCTACTGTATCTTGGTATTCTTTTGTCAAAAGCGATTCCCAGTAGAATGAATAAGAGATTAATTGATTGTTTAAGTTGATGCGCTCGATGGTAGATTTTGTGGCTTCCTGAGACCTTTTCTCATCTTCGGTGTGTGCCGACTGCAGCGAGAGCGAGGACAGAGACGTTGAGATTGTCGGTGCAAATGACGCATGGCTCTTCGATGTGTGCAAAGAATGGACTGAACTCAAAAGCAGTAGCTGAGACAGCAATGAAAATAAAATACTGTGCACCATATCAGTGCTCACGTTGATGAATTAGGTTTGAGTTGTCTTCATAATCAACGATAGATGAACGCTCATCCCCAAGTCTAAAGTTCTTTTGCAGACCTGTGCGTAGCATTGGCCTATCTCAATGTAATGATATGGTATGCTTATGGTATGGTACAAAGCAGATCTGGTACAATATTGTACAATGATAAGGTTGTGCTGGCTCTCAGCCTCTGTCAGCTGACGTTGTTCAAAGGGTTGATTCCACGCTTGACCAGGGATAAATAAAATAATAGGTATACGAGAAAAAATAAAAAGAGATGTTACAGAACTTGACATATCTACCTGTCCTGCGGTTTCTTTTTACGTGGTTTTATTATGGCGAAAATAATTGGAACACCGTCCACCAACCTACCGTACCATAAACAGTTCTTCAGTTTATGTTGTATACCTTACCATACTCCCTTGGAGAATGCAGATGATCACTGGTAAAAACCCTTACTCTCAGATCAAAACCAAGAGAATATCCAAGTATGATGATTGAATTCTGGCCTTCATAAACCACAATGCATGGCACAGAACAGTTGGACGTCAGCCACGTCAGATCAGCATGCTGCATGGCATATGAGTCGCCACGTCTGCTTCGGGTGACATGCGACAATCCTGTCCAAGAAATTGCCGGAAACACGTCTCGTCTAGAATATCACCTTGTTGTCCATGCTGCCTTCTAATTGTATGCAAAACGCCACATACATTTGATCAGATCGCTCCGCTCTGCAGTGCATACTCGTAATCCAATTGAACTATATCTGTCACTAAAGACTTCAATTCTTCATCATTATTGAGCTTCCGCCTATTTGTTTCCACTAAAGTCTGCAGAATTTTCTCGGGAGCATCGGTCTTGCTTCCGTCCATTAATTTTGCCATCATCCCACTGCAGTGACCGGCGCCAACAACCGCAACAACAACTTTCTCATGGCTATCACCTTCTCCCATACCGATGAGCATCTCGGCAGTTTGTCTCAACTTTGCAGCCATGTAATTATCTCTCTCTTCGATAATGACCTTTTTCAATGAAGGAAAAGCTTTTCCCAATTCATCCATTGCTTTCGTCATCAAATCATTCTTTCCTGTCCGATCATTTAAGATGGATTCCATCCACTCTGTTAACTCCTTCTCTGACGGCTGCCGGATTGATGACCAAAGTAGACAAAGAACGAGTTTCAACTTGCCGAAAAAGCGAAGAGATTCCCATGCGCGAGACAGCGTTATGCGAACTGGACGGTCACCAAGAATTATAGCACACGGTAGAGTACCACGATGATGTTGGATGTGGATGCGTGGAGAATGTTGATGCGCAGTCATAGGATGGTCAATGTTGCTTTCTAAAAGATGTAAAGGTCCTTGATTGATTTTGTTTAAATATTCTTCGTGCCAAAATTCTTTCTGTTGGAGCAATGCCGACTGGAACGCTGATCGAAATTCTCCACCTATTGTAACATTTAACCTCTTCGCGTAATCTGACTGAATTTTGGTAAATAATACAGACATCTTTTGTGATGTCGGAGTCATGCCGTTGGATACTTGTTCAATTTGATACTTCGTGAATTCGGATTGCTCATCGGAATCAAGATGCGCGTCTATCAGAATACCAACCCGCTGCGAACACAATTCGACAAAAAGAACGTCTGTGTAGTGTACGTGCCGACATGGATTTCATGCAGGTAAAGTGAAAAAAATCATATCATTTCTCAGCATTCGTCATACATTTGATGTTCTCACCTGGTCGAGCATATTCCATGAGTAATTTTGCATCCTCACAGGATGCACGAGACACGTGTGACGTTCCCAAAATGTACAATGTCACTTTGCTGCGCGGGTTTGATCTCGACCCTAAAGTTACTCTATGCAATGGCGCGCCCTTCCGTTCGCGCAATTTTAGTGGAAGATATTTCCTCCATTCTTCTCCCTCATCTGAAAATGATTCAGATGAATCTTCGGAATTGTAGACACATGTAGAACACGTAGGAGGTGTCGATGGCAGGGATGTTGATGGATTCGTTGAGGCACGCACATTACATGCAGTTGTTGTAAGTAATAGTGCTAGTAAGTTGAGGATGTGTACCATTGTGAAGTGATGGCGTGTCCACCTTCTGCTTATCTCCTCGTGGCTGGTTTGTTTATTTTTGCTGTTGGCATGGCATTTTGTTTACCATGGCGTTTTGTCTGCCTCTATTGTATAGTATTGTACAATACCATATGTCAATGATACGTTGGCGGCGCCAAACGATGCATGACTGGCTGGTGGCTGGGGCCACGGGTCGTTTCTTCCGTTTCTTCTGTCCTCTAACCGGGCCCTCCC
>JALLPC010000506.1:0-12841 GCA_036940045.1 Stephanocyclus meneghinianus | reverse complement strand
TTCTGTCACATCGCTTTAGTTTTTGTAATGATCATGATAATGACCAAAAAAGTTCTGTCTTGCAGATTTCGAACAAAACATTGTAGAATCAGATTTCGGCGATCCAAATATTTGGATATCTGGATAATTAGACCCTAAAAGCAATTTCTGGAGACACCAAAAATAGGTTTAACTCCTTTTCCAAAATTGGACACCAAGGGATGGTAGAAAATAATACAATCTGGGAGAGTGAGGTATTGTATTGTACCATACGATACCATACACAGGGTATGGTGTATGGTATATTCTGGTATATTTTATCTCCATTGACAGTCCGATCTCAGTCCGATCTAATCAGACTCTATCAGACTTACCTACATTTACCCTCCATGGTGGAATCATCGTTTCACTCTTGGCCTCGAATGAAGGAATCAAATACGTGCGCCCTCAAATCTCCCAAATACACCCATGACGAAATCGCCACCGTCCGTGTCTACCCGTCATCAGTGGCCTCACCGTGGTCGCTCAATGCGCGAGTCCAGCTCGAGTCCACTTCGACGTTGGTCTCGCCCTCTCCCCTATTACACGACGATTCACACGGGATGACAGCCACGCCCTTCTCACAAGAGATTCTGCAACTCCTCTCGCGGCATAGATTGCATCGCTTGCTCATTCGTGTGGGCGATGCGGCCAGCTCCAACGGCGAATATCACGAGGAGGGGGCGACGACGCAAGAGCAACGCCATCGAACCATGGGTCCCTCTGGAACGGCCGTCACGACCGCCTTCATTGAACTAAACAATGAAACACATGACAACGGCAGCCTTGGTAAAACCTTCACGAACGAAGAGTATAAATCTCGATATGCCACGCTGCTGAGATATTTACTGGACCGCAATCTCTTCCCCTCATGCGGCGCTCCTCTCGATTCTATACGGGAGCGCAAACACGGTCATTCTATCCTCGTACATTCGGCACGCAACGAGTCATCAGACGCCATCAATTTGGTCGAGGTAGAATCCGTTCTTGCCGCCGATGGAGCCACTTTTTGTACTCCGGGGATAAACTTTCTACTCTCCAACAACAATCCAACGGGGTGGGGTGCGGCGGCCAACAATGGAGCATGCCATTACAGTGACAATTGGGGATTGTTTGATTCATTGTTTGGACGTCCTGTGCATGGAATGGAGTCCAAGTCTTTCTACACGCCCTTGTCGGAATTGTTGCTTGGGACTTCTTTAGATTCAAATGTTGGACGATTCCATGAGAATGGAAACGGCATTGGAGGCGGCAACAGGCATTCTATCTGGGTTGATTTAATGGCTTCTCCTGAGTGCTTTTTATCGGAAACGTCAATGACAAGAGGAGGAAGCATGATATGTAGAGTGGAAGTGACGAGGGGCGTGTCCTATCGTGTAGCACTTCCTTCTCCCAATTCGAATCTCGAAGATGAAACCATCACGTCCAAACAATCTAGCTATCGTTTGCCTGTAACTCTCGGAGATCTCATCCTTGGACATAATACACTCGAACGTTCCATCTCATTGAATGGACAGGGGTGGAAAGCTTGGTATCCCTGTCCGTTATCCGATTCTAGTAAATTCATGTTTGTTCTTCCGAATGGATATGAAGCAAGGTTGGCCGAAGGTGGCGTGAAATCCGGAACAATTGAAATAGATGCACTGGCTTGGAAGGATGGATACATGGACCTAGCAGACACTTTTGCCGAGCTTTACCGTGTTGGTGAAGATACTATATCGCATGATTTGACGACAAAGGAATCGGCATTTGGGATTTCTCGCTCAGTGCAGCGACCGTTAGGAATAGCCGGTGGGGGGACTTTGGTCTCTGTTGTTCGCTATGGTCATGGGACAGCTTCGCAATTGCCCAAGGTTCGTGTGGAGTCGTTTGATGTACTGCCGGGACATGTGATCAAACCGAGAATGCACACATTGCGGATGGCGTTATATCAGGGTAATGGAGCTGGAGATTCTTCGTTCGTACCGCCTGGAGGCTACGATCATGAGAGTTGTGCAAACTCTGCTGTTAGTTTTCAGCAATGCGGAGTCATCAATCGCACATCAATCGCTTTCTCCGACTTGCAAAATTACAAGCTTACACTTCATCGTGATGGTACTATAGTGTTGGAGAAAACAATGGATCTCGCCCCTGATTCTTCATTGTGGATGATGGTGGATTATGATGAAGCATACCTTCCATTTCAAAAGTTTCCTGCTGATGCCAACAGAGGTGTAGACATGTTCCCTTCTCATGCAACCTTCACTCCAATCTCCAAATCGTTTCCATCACCACAATTTTCTACTACTGTGTACTCGTCTTCACTTTTGATCCTTCCACCCGTTCCTGACATGAGTATGCCTTTCAATGTAATTTCCCTGTCATGTACATTGTGGGCTTTTGTTCTTGGTTCGATGATTAACATACTGGTAAGGAGGAGCACGGAATCCATCAAGAGAGAGTTGACAGGAGAGAAGGAGAAGAGACCTTTGGATAAACTGAAGGAAAAAATCTTTGACAAGCACGCCATGTTGAAATCGACGCTGCAGAAACTCCTATATGCTGTCGTGAGAAGGAAAGTAAAGAGTTCTAGGACTACCCCATCTCAAGTAGTCAAGGGGGAATAAAATAGTAAAGGAACCACTACAACTTGGGTTATCACGTTCCATGAATCTTTATTCTAGTGTGACGTAAGACAGTGCTAAATATGTTTATTTGAGGCAATGTGAAGCAGAAATTATCAAATCGGCCCCTGAATACCTCCCCACAAAATAAAAGCTTCGCCTTGGGCTTCTCATCTTGAGCATCACCGAGGCGAGAACGGCAGTGACAGCAATATGACAACGTAGAAGAAATTGACTTGAATTTATACAAGAAATCAAATGAGCAACCAATGAAATCTCAGCGATCCGTGTAAGGCTTTGAACCTAACCCGGATGACGATTGATCTGCGAGTGTAGGGTTCAGATATCAATTTCAAACTGCAGATCGACAAAACAGGATCCTTGCCACAAACCAGGTGCGAGACAGATGAACATGTTTGACATAAAAATAAGTGGAAGAGACTGTCATACACCGCTGACAGAAGAAATAAAACAACAATCAATGTAAGGAGGTTATTTATCTATGTTCGCTGCTCAATTCGCCATCGCAACTGGCACAAGTTTATAAAAGTACTACTCTGTTGCCATTTCCCAAGGTATGCTCCTTCTAAAATGAGGTCCTCTTTCATTCCACAATTCTAATTCACGCATCATCTTCTCGGGTACCAAACCCCGTATCAAACTCCCACAGAGGGACAGCATGGTATTGACTATTTGATATTTCGCAATCCTGCCTTCGGTAGTGCTCTCATTGTCATGGTTTAACAGCCACTCCAAGAACGAATTCTTGCCACTGTCCACATCGTTGTATAAGAGTAGCAACCTCACTGCTGCTCCTCGCATCACCAATGCTTTCAAGACGGTATAGGCTCCTAATCTTTCTTCCACAAAGGGTGATTTCGCCGATGTCAACAGCAACTCCGTGGGATCTCGATTACTATTGGCTTCACTGAATGCTTGATAGAGCTGTAAAACGATTGCATCATTGGGTCTAGTACATGCAATCTTAGCATCGGCCGAAACACCCTTTTGTCTAGAGGAATCGTCATTCCACATGGTTGGTTCCATGACTTGGGCCATCGAGCAGAGTACGGCCGATTTCAATTTCGGTTGCGCCGCACGGCTGTGCAACGAAAGCCATTCATGCAGCAGTGTTTTGTCTCTAAGAATAGAGTTCGTGACTTCTGCTGTCGCCGTTGTTGCAAATTCGTTCGAAGTACTGCATGCCGCAGTCGAGCACGATGCAAACAACGAAGACACAGCATGAATGTATGAGAGTCTCTCCAATTCTCCTTGCGGCTGAAACTGTTGCAACGCCTTATGAAAACTGTTGAGCAGCAGGTGAAACTTGTTGACGATGGTCTCTTCCATGGAAGCAAATGAGATCGAGGTGGACACGCCCACACGACATATTTCCGTGAGCAATCGAAGCGCGGCCGCTCCATTGACGGGATCCATCTCTGTCCATTCCTGTTCTGTTGATGCGTCCTTAGTTAAATCGCCATTGCTTCCCACTAGACATAGCAACCCCCTTCTCAAGACATCATTACCAATCAAGAACTCCGCTCTGGTTTTCTGCATGGGCTGACAAGCGAGTCGCTCCAACTGATCCAGCGCCGCCATTTGAAGCAAGGGATCATCGTTTGGCGACTCGAGCGCCATATGAAGGAGCATGTCCATGATGCATCCTCCATCCTGTTCGTCCTGGGCCGTGACGGCCGACGAAAACTCTTCCTCTCCCAAAAGAGAAACATCAATCATCAAAGATGCGATTCTCATCTGAGCCGCACTCCATTCTCGCTTGTCCTGCAATTGAATCTGTCTCCACAAGAGATGCAATGCGCGAAACAGCCGTTTGGCCACAAGACCCTGGCCATAATTATGACCACGGTCCCAACGACAAAGAATCATCAATGCATCGTTGGCATCCGTGGCTATCCGTCCTCGATCGTCCGTATGCGGCGCGATGAGCAGTTTGGCCAGCGCCGCGAGCAGAGCATCGCTCGCCGTCGCCGCGTCCGACGCCGAGGCGAAACGAACTTCGACGTCCTCTCGCGCGCACTGCGCAACGATCGCCGTGTACGCGGCCGGGTAATTTTCGACGAGATGGGACAAGATCGAGACGGCGTCGTCGCCTTGCACTCGCGCCGGAGAATCCGAGGACGGCGACGACCCAGTGGGAGGAGGAAGCCAGACGCGGCGCAGGAGGGTGCGAACCACGCCTGGAGGACCGTGCAGATTGTTTTCCAGGAGATGACGATTGGACGAGCTCGCAGAGGGGTTCCGTGATGCGGAGAGCAGGGAAAGGAAGGCCTTTTCTATCGCGTCGTCTGCGGAAGCGGGAGGGAGAGATTCTTCCATTTTCTATTTTTAATTTGGAAATTTTACCTGAATTTTACGATGACTCCATTATTTATTTTCAAGTTCCAACTATGGTGTGGTATGATGTGGAATGGTACCTTTTAGATTTTTCGTTCAATATCGTTCCATGTAATGGTAAGCAAAGTACACAGAAGGAATAAGAATATATCTACTACACAGAATGGTATTGTACAAAACACACTCTGAGAGCAATATTTAGTATTGTGGTATATGGTAGCTTCTCATCTTGTTTTAGGTGTATTCAATCAAAATTTCCAATACAGTAATTCAGAGTTCATTCAGTTGCACGGGTCCACCGTCAGGGCAATTCAGGGCTTATCATACAATTTCAATATCTGTCACACATGTTGTAACCATAATATGCGTAAAGCCACTTCCATGATGGCCAAGAACGAAAACCCCAGATCAGGGCAATTGAACCTGAATGTGTGCTTGTGCGCCCTCAGATGTCTGTTGACACGATTCAAAGCCTAGATCTATAGCCATGATCACAGGCTATCGCAGGGTTCGTGTGTTCGAGGAGCTGCTGCAAAGATTTTGTTGCAAAGATAATATTACTTTAATCGTTTTCGATCGTATCTCACGGCAAAATACGATGGGGTCAACACTCTGAATAATTTTAACAAAACAATCATCAGTCGTGCCTTTAACTCTCTTCTGACAGTGAGTTGATTCCAGTTCTTAGTTCTTGAAAACACGACTGCTTTTAACCATCGTACATATCGAATCCGTACACAAAACCTGCTCTTACTCGTTACTACCTAGAAAACTCGCTCTAAATTGAACATATCCAAAGATATTGATATCTCCTAAATAACATTCCCCTTTTGAATTAAGCGTGAGAACTGCGCAGGTTTGATCTCACACTCTAAAAATGAAGTGTTCTCATCATCGTTTTCTGGTAATCGGTATTGTACCATAGAGCTACAACGCAGATGTTCTAGGAGTTTCTTGAGATCTCTTTTCCATATATTGTTCCATTCTTCATCTGGTTACAGCTCATCCCACTCCATAGTGCTTTCGAATCAACACATTCAAAAATGCCATATTTCACGGAGATAGCTGTTGTGAGGAATTCGTTTAGACAGAAAATAGTAAACATTTAAGCAGTTCTTATCCCCAGAACCAGACAACAGTCATCCACGACACCTTTTCGATGGTCGATCAGTCCAAAGATATCATCTCATAGCATCTCATCATACAAATTCTCGTGCAGTTCTCAAGAACGCATGTGCCGCTATCGCCAATTGAACAATGCACAAGAACTGCCATGGTTTGATCTCACACTTTAAAAATAATACCAAAAATAATCGCGTTCTCATCATTTGCTGGTAATCGGTAGAGCAACGCTAACGGTTATGAAGATCTCGTTTCCATGTTGTTCCATTCTTCATCTGGTTACAGCTCATCTCACTCCACAGTGTTTTCGGACCAACATCATGTGCCATATTTCACCGAGACAGTTAACTGTAAGGAATTCGTTTAGACAGAAACTAGTTAACATTTGAGCAGTTCTTATCCCCAGAACCGGACAACAGTCATTCAAGACACCTTGTTAATAATCGATTAAATCCACAGACATCAATGTCTCATCATCAGTAAGATTCTCGTGCAGTTCTCAAGAACTCATGCGCTGCAATCGCCAATTGAACAATGCACGAGAACTGCCATGGTTCGATCTACTCTAAAAATAATACCGAAAATTATCGCGTTATCATTTGCTGATAATCGGTAGAGCAACGCCGACGCCGACGTTCTAGGAGCTTCTCAGATCTCGTTCCAATGTTGTTCGATTCTTTTTCTGGTTTCAGCGCATCTCACTCCACAGTGCTTTCGGATCAACACATTCATACCCCATATTTCACCGAGACAGTTAATTGTGGGACAAGGCTAATCATCCTTTCAAGCAGTTCTTATCTCCAGAACCGGACAACAGTCATCCAAGACACCTTGTCAAAGAAGTATAAACATGAGAACTGTGACGAATAAAGCTCGATCTAAAATGCTTGCATCCAAAGCTATCCCTCTCGCATCATTGACTCATAAAACAAAAGCCAACTATAAAATAAGCAAGTCAAACTAGCCATCATCCACAAACTGTGAAAGACTGGCAAAAAACCAAACACATCCCACACAGACCATCAATTTCTGTTCTACAGACTGTCATTTTTCCTTGAAACCTGATTCCATTGAAAACATTACCATCATCCACCATGAAGGTCATCGGGTTTTTTCTTTTTTCTGTCCTTATTCAAAGTAAGTGAGCACGCCGAAAAGCTTGTTTTTGGTGCATGATTTTAGTGTCCCCTTATCACCTTTTGCATCGTGTATGAAACGCAGTTCCCTCCTCATGGGCAAATGAAGCACATCAGCTGGAGGGAATGGAGACATCTTATCATGTGAGAGGGAACAGGGATACGAATGAAGATAATCCTCTGGATAAGATTCACACCAATAATGAGCATGCGCAACATCGGGGCACTAAACGAGTTGTTACCAGATTGGCTAAGTCTTCGAAGTCGAGAAAGGCAGCCGCTCCCTTCCCCGAATGTGTCAAAGATAATAATGTGTCAACGTATGTTACTGTTGGTATCGATTCTTTTTACTCAAATAATTCACAAGTCGACTCATACCTTCTCTTTGATCTCTTGCTCGCAGATGGTTGACTGTTGTAAATAACGACAACAGCATCCCAGATACCGAACAGTATGGCGGCAAATATTTTGGCTCCTACAACGCCCCTTCTGTTAATTCATTTGGACTCGTCGTATTTAGAGCAAGAAGTGTTGGTGGAGGTCACGAAGGAGGAGGAGGAGGAGGAGGTGAAGGTGGACACAGTAGTGGTAGCGGGAGACTTTTGGCCGAAACAGGTCATGGCCCTTCGACAGGTGTCTTTGTTCGAGACATGTCGGAGTATGGAATGGCATCTGGTAGCAGTTTTATTCGCCAAACAGGAAGACGGACCATGGTACCACAACCCAACAATTTAGATACGCTTTTCATTGAATTCCCATCTTTTCCTCGTGAGTCACATCCAATTTCACTTCTGAACTTAAAAAAATTTTCATACAAACGACTCATCCCCTCCGCTCACAATTATTCAGGCATATCTAAGACGAACAATTATATTGCCACCCGAGGCAATCACGGCCCCGTTTGGAAATATGAGATTGTAGGGCGGCGACTTCGCCAACTCCAGGTGGAAGAAGTTAACACCACAAGAGTAGGCAATACTGGCATCTATGTCAACTTGAATCCTTTGATGGCTGATGACAAAGGTGATGCTACCACAGTATTCACTGCATGTTCAAAGCTTGGTGCTGTCGGATTTGACAGCACTAATAATGTCGATTTCACTAAGTTGTATCAAGTCCCCGGCTTAAAGAACTCGGATGGTAGTGAAATGAGAGGAGTTGTCTTTGATGTTTTTCCTGGCTCACCCACTACAGACGATCATGGAAATGTGGCAACAAAGGGAAATTATCCAAAGGAGGACCTCTCGCAAACAGGAGTCTTTTACCGAAATGTGGCGCAAGTTCAAGGATCAAGCATTGCCAACTTGACTGAAGGGTTAGGAAGGCTTCGCGTTGTTGCCAACTCAGAGACAAAAATTCCAGCCCCAAAATCTAAATATCGTACAAAGACTTGCTTTCGTGATACTTTTGGATCAACTGCTCCACCAAGTGTTGCAGATGGAAAAATTGTATTTCTCGGACTTGACAATGAGGAGAATCCCCAGTGTGGGGGGGTATATTGGGCAAAAATGGACAAAAAAAATTTCCCACGATTAATCCCTCTTGTGGACTTGGAAACTAAGGTACCAGGCCAAGAGGGCGCATTATTTTCAACGCTTGGTGAAGTTTTGTCGTTTGATGGAACTGCGGTATCTTTTTGGGGCAGTTGGAGCGATGATGTTAAAGAACTGAAGCTTTGCTGCCCCACATCTGGGAACAAAGATCTACGAGACTACTGCAGTCACCTCGGTGAATATGACCCAGATACGGGAACACAAGATGGTGACCCCAATACTATAACTAATCAGACTATTGATGACTGCCCTCCCCTGGATGATGGCTTCTCTCGATATCAAGTGAAGAATGTACCTGTCTAGCAGGGCTTCTTTGTACACGATGGCAGAAATATCAAGACTGTCCACACCATTAAAGCAGATGCATACAATGATTTATTGTTTTGGGTGTACTCTGGCAAACCCCCAGCTACAGGTCCTTCAGAGAATTCAGTTCCTGTTACACGCAACCTTGATGAAAATGTAGATGAAGATTCAGAAGCTGCAGAGCCACCGCGCTGGAGATCTAGTGCATTTGCTGCACTGTCATCAAAGGAAGATATCATGTTCAAACAGATGAAAGATGGTGTCACTGGTATTTGGCATTGGGATGGGAAGACTATTACCTCAATTGTAAAAGTTGGGGACCCCTGCTCAGATTTGGACACAAGTACCAATTCAACCATGATGATTGATTCTGTTTCAATTGAAAGAGACAGTTACCGTGCATCACAATTGGCTATTGCAGCAGCATGTAGTAGTACAGTTGTCAGTGAAGAAGAGGAAGAAGATTCGGACTGGGGTGGAATTTATCTGAGGAAGTTTTGTCCTCCCCAGTAGAATGTAGTAGACATATGCTGCAAGTTCATTTGACAATGTTGAGAAATGATGAATTAGTTATTATTTGATTCTTGTTTGAATTGCCTTGTTTGACTGAAAGATAAAATAAGGCATCTTTTTGCATCCTCCTTCTCAAATGACTCTTCTTGTGACAGTTATTGATCAGCATGCTGTTTTAATAGCAGTCTGGCTTGCTCTGCTTATGTACTTTTAACTCAAATGCAACTTCAAATCCTGAAGAATCAAACTTCATTTTGTTGTAGTTAGTGTTCTGTTCCTTGGTTGTTGGAGTAGTTTGATCTTTTCCTCTTTAGGAGGGCCTTCTTTGTGTTCTTCTTTGTATGTGACATAGTTCCATCTGCTTTCGTCTTTTCTAGACCTTTCTTGTATCATATCCATTATTTACAACAAGATTCATTTGTTGAAGCTCTAAAATTCAGCTCAAATTACATCAATCTTTACAAAATCTTTTTTCCTTCCTGTGTTTTATTGTTCATGTTGTTATGCTAGACTTCAGTAGAATAAAGATCATAATTTTCACTTAACCAAATTGCATAGTTCCATCTGCTTTCTTCTTTTCTGGACCTTTCTTGTATCATATCCATTATGTACAAGAAAGTTCATTTGTTGAAGCTCCAAAATTCAGCTCAATCTACATCAATCTCCACAAAATTTTGGTACTTTCCTGTATTTCATTGTGCATATCACTATGCTAGACCCCAGTAGAATCAAGATCATAATGTTCACTATATCAAATTGTTCACTTTCTTTACTTGATTCTAGATTTAGGATCTTTGCCAAATGCAAATAAGGTATGCTGTCCTCCTGCTTTTAGCATGGCTCTCTGCAGTTTATGACGCCCCTTCAAGCATACAATAATGAGTATTGTGTTGTATTGTGTGCTTTTGTCCAAGTTGCCACTCGTTGCATTTGCTTCACCAGTAGCTCATCTATAGAAATTTTATTCACCAGCAGCTTATCCAGAGAAACACACTTACCATGTGTCTGCTTCACAGGCACTTCTTCAATCAAATTGATTCACCCTGTGTCTTCTTCACCGGCAGCTCATTCAATCAAAATGCATTCACCATGTGTCTAATTCACAGGCAGCTTATTTGTATCAATAATATCTCAGACGATTCATGAAACATATTGTGTTCATCTATGTACATGACTTTTCTTTGTCTTAATGTCTCTCCCAAAGAAAACAATACAAGAGGCTCATGGCTGCACTGCTGTGATAGGTACGTTCTTATCTCACCCACCATTCAAATGTCCCTTGAGCTTAAATATCCCCCACATATTGTGGCTCTACCCTCTCCATGGCACAGGTGTTGTACACACACCTACCAACCATCTTTTTTGTCTTGATATGCCTGTCAACAACAATTTTTGGACCCCTAAGGATAACAAGTCCACTATTGTTGAAGCTTCTTTCTTATCCATGTTGAATCCAGAGCACAGCTGGATGTGGACAGAAACCCTAAAGTAAGTATGAGGAGTTCATGGTGAAGGAGAAAGCAAAGTACAACGTGGTCTCCTTTGACAATCATGACATGAACTATGTGAAGATGTGTGATGGAGCTTATTCTGAGCATATAGATTATGATGATACTGGTTGGGATGCTTAAATGGAAAAGAAAGAGTGTATTGAGGCCACTGCTGAAGCTGGGCTGATCATGACACAAGTACCAAAACATGTCAAACTGCCATGGAAGATGCCCTCCAAGCAAGTTTGCATGCTTGTCAACTCCATGACTGAATTCATTGGTATCCCTTCACTATTTCTAGGGAGACTATCACCACTGCAATGACTACTCTACTGATGGACTGTCCATACTGGTGGTGCCTGTTCTAATAATGAGCTGAAGCAAGCAAAGTATGGGTGTCTTGGCATGAACATAGCCTCAGCAAGAAAATGGTGGATCATGAACATGGCTCACTCAAGGGCAAGTTTGCATTCCTAGACCTTGACAAGATTCTATCCATTGACTCAATATTAGATATGTGTTCTCTTGTGCTCTATGCACAAATTTTCTTTGAACATATCACTGAATGGTGCAAAATATAAGATAAACTGTACATTCTTGACATGCAAGTTATTCCTTCATTCACCAACTTTGATGTCACCATATTAGTGATCATATCAACTGTCAACATTTTCCTAGACTACCAACAAGTGTCTGTAGACCCATTAAAGCACTATCACGCTTTCAGGAATCAGTGTAGTGGTGATGTTGATGAAGAAATTAGCATTTGAATCCAATGTTCAGAGTATCACTGATACTGAACTGCTCATTGAGGTCAAAGAAATACTTTTGATGTCTCTTTTCTTACAGAATAATTCTCCTCAAACTTCTCACCAAAAAGGTTGACACCTTATCATGTGAAGGCACTCAGTCACTTCTCCTCTTTATTACAACCTTCAAGCTCAAGAATTTTGATGGTGAAAATTTTGTCATTGCTACACTTGCTTCAAAGCTGCTTTGAAAGCACTTCCATCATTTGCATGATGTCATTGTATTTTATCCTTATAGCATGTTACAGTGCTCCAACGAATTTTTTCATCAACAATGTAGCTCACAAGTGGGTTTCATGATGAGTCCAATGTATCCTCAGTGGTCATATCAACACAAGACCAGTATCAGAGGCTTGAAGCTTTTGTGGTAATTCATACTCATCAGGAGGAAGCACTTGTTTGAATCAATGAGTAGACTGGTTCCATTCACAAAGCCAGTGCTTTTAAAGTCTTACTCAACAGCTCTAGTGATCAAGTGCAACCTTGTCAATATCAAAATACCTCTCAAAATAATGACATCACCCTGACTGTATATCATCCTACTGCTACCAAAACTTGATATCAGAATTGATTAAATAGCAAAACTGGTACCAAATGCAGTGGAATGCATCCTACAAAGTACCATCATGATTTGGATGCATGCAATCATAAAAAGATGTTCTTCTTGATGAAAAAAGGCAAGTGCTCTGACTTGACCCAACTTCAAGAAACAACTCTTTGAAGCTTTGTTTCAAGTCATCCAGTGGTGCATCCAAGTATCACAAAGAAGTTCACAATGCAGTGTTGGATAACTTGGATGAAGCTGTTGAAGAAGATCAAGAACTCTTTGTTCACTGGGTGGACACCAATTCTAGTGATATCCAGGAGGCTGATCTACTGTAAAACTCGGAATATAAGGATTACGGAACGATCATCCCATTTTACAAAATCTCA
>JALLPC010000505.1:0-12844 GCA_036940045.1 Stephanocyclus meneghinianus | reverse complement strand
TGTTCACCTAGCAACTTGTACTTAAGTAACTTTAACTACAAAACGGCTTAGGACACTATCGATCAATAGCCGATTGCATGACCTCCTCATGCATTAGCCAATGTTTTCCCTCCACTCCATCACGAGATCTCTATCATGCGTTTGCAATCACAATTCTGTTCTCTCCATTGTGTGCAATGGTTCTACGCTCACCAATCACGGACGAGAGCTCGCAAGTTGTCTATTTCCCCGTTGATCGTGCCCCAAAGAGCTTTTTTAAATTCTATTTTTAGGTATGTGCCTTGGGTCATTAGCCACCAGGATGAGTCATGTGAAGGTAGCTCTGGAAGGGCTTAAGTCTCAAGAGTGCGAGAGGAATGCCGGAAGGAGTAAGCCTCCCATTCCATACATCCCCAAGAAGGATGACCTCAAGGAGGTGATAGATTCCAGCACCAACACACTGAAACTATTACTGCTCCACAAGGTGTAGTTGTGTGTCCCCATCTGGTTGAAAGGGAACCCAGAGCAATTCCTAGTACACGTCCAGCAGGCTCTTGATGCCATTAGTCAGAAAGGCCTCCAGACATCCCTCGAAAAGACAGTCAAGGACAAGGAGGAGTGCACAAAGAAGTTGATCAAGGTCAGAGAGGCCTTCAAAAACTACAAGGAAAAGGATGAGAATCCGCCCAAAAAGAGAGCGGTAGAGAAAGCCAGTGAGGCTGTTGTCATGAGGATGAGACCATAGAGTCCCTCATTGCCAAGATGTTCCAGCTATACTCCAACCTACTTTTCGAGGAAGCTAGAAGGCCATGGAGCAAGATCCTAGGGGAACAAGTCGAAGTGACCCCCTGGACCAACTTGTTCAGAGTCTAACATACCGAGAAGCAAAAAAGGTTGTGGCAGTCTTTCATGGACCGCTTAACCTTCCACCTGCTCTCAGTGTTCCAGAGTGACGCGGCCAAGACCCAGCAATTTTATATCAGCAATTTTATATCAGCAATGGGTCGACGAAGCACAACATGGTGCCAATCAGGCAGTTTGTACAGAGGATCCAGCAGCTTAATGGCTACTTAGATCTACTGCCCTGTTTGTTCTACTCCAAGCACACCACCAAACTCATCAAGGTAGTGCAGGCCTTCGATGATGCGGACCTAGCACATCACATTCTCGAAATGGTCCCTAAGAACTAGCAGGACCAGTACAAACTTACAGGTGGTATGGTGCCCCAGAGCATGCGCAAACTGCTTGAAGCATTAGAGCACATCAGAAAAGGCCTATCCAACCAAGAAGGATTGTGAAGGGCATAAGTCAGGCTCATATGGAGGTAGTTCCTTTTTTGCGAAGTGTGGCTATGACAAGTGTGTTCAATGACACCGATTTCTACGGTAGCATGATACTTAGCCAGAATTGAGGCCATATCACTATAGTACCACTTTAACCATCAAGGATAGCTTACTAGTTGGGGTGTATTGATGGAAAAGATACAGTGTGAGGAGCATCACCAAGGAATTGGTCCCTGGAGCAACAGGGTGGGAAAAACTGTTAAGGATGGTGTGGATGTGTACAATAATGAAGGAGGGCTAGCGGCACTGTCAAAACCAAATAAATTAAATTAATAAATTTGCAAAGAAAATACAGTTAATTGGAGTGACATTAATGCAAGAACCTTTTATAACGCAAGATTAATGTGTAAGTTCATGAATATCCTGCGAATTCAAACGCAAGATGGCTCGTTTGATAAGCAATTATTGGCGTCATAATATGAAATGTTCCTTATTTGATCAACAATGACATTCTTCGCGGATGATAAATTGTGAAAAGATTGTAAGGCGTAATTGATGTCGAGAGACAACAGAGGANAAGGCGTAATTGATGTCAAGAGACAACACAGGAGAAATAAGATGAACCCCCTTGAAACAGTTACCAAGTATCGTCCATCAACTTCAAATTGAGGCCCTCCTTTTTCTTTCGTGCATAAGCATTCCTCTCCTCGATTACCCGTTGCACAAATTTCTCATACTCCGCTGCCGCTTCCACTGCCCTTCGAATTTCTTCTGCGACAGACTTTCTTCTTGACAGGTTTTCTTTGTGTCTTTTTGTTTGTAATGCTTGAAGGTCTTTGTAAAGGGCGTCACATTTGGCAATGGCTGAATCCGTGCCATTAGGATCATTGAGAGTTGTTATTTTGGTTTGAAGGAGCTCGATTTGGCGATACTTGGCCTGGATATCGGATTCCAGCTGTTCTTCTTTCATTTTTGATTCTTCCTGATGAGTAGTGATTTTGTGTACCACCGACTGAGGATCGTTAAGGATAGAGAATAATAGATTGCAGGCATAGTAGAAGCAGACCAATACGCATTCGCAATTAGAAAAGAATCAAGCAAAGGCACCTCTCGAAAAACGACTACTAACCTCAAATTTCTCATGCAACTCTTCAGAGGCAGCATCTAACACCGCCATCCTTTCTTTCAAGTCCATGATCCGCCGTTTCTCCTCAGTACTCTTCTTCTTGTATTCCTGGGTAATTTTTCTCATGTGTGGCACCGCCGCTCCTGAGACATCAACACCCAACAACCCCTCGAAGCTCTGTGCAACAGCCTCATTCAACTGAATCTCAACATTCTTCCCGTTGGCATTCTTCGCCGTTTCAGGAATCAATTCCAAATCCACTCCCTTGGCGTTGTAGTGTTGGACGGTTCGAGTCAAGAGATCCAAACATTGAACATATTTTTCGTTTGCCTCTTTCAATGCATTGAGGTGTCCTTCCAGAACTGATGTCTTTTGTGCAAACTGCTCCTCCAACCGGGCCCTATGTCTCTCCAACTTCCTCGCATCATCCACAGTCACTTCTTGCACGGCAATAATGTCTTTGAGTCGTTGAATCTTTTGTGAGAGTTCCTCCATTTGATGCTCCATTGTGGACTTTTCGGAGGTGAGTGTAGAGACTTTTGCTTGAAGTTCAGATTGGTGTTCTTTCAATTGTGAGACGAGGTTCATGAATTTTTCAATATCAATGGCGTATTCTTCACATTTTTTGTGGATATCGGATAGACTAATCAAAAGAGGAAAGAGGTGTGTGCAATGTTCAGTGAGTTTTGTGGTCACAAAGTGATGCCATGAATTCCTAAGCTTCAGTATTCAAGCAAAGATTGCTACAACATTTGCTCTTCCAGCAAACTCACCCCTCGTTCTCTCTTTCCAGCATCTCCACCTCCCCTTTCATCTCTGCAACCTCCCCGTCAACTTGCGCCAAATACCTGTCTGTCCGGTCATTATCTGTCTCCCAAACCTCCAACAACTCCGCCTCCAACTCGGCGCACCTTTCATTATCATCATCTGTCGCTTGCATAAAGGCCACCATGCTCTTTCGTAAAAACGCATCAAACTGTCGCGTGGCTCTATCCGCATTAGACTCCATAGCAAACAACTCCTCCTCGTCCTCCTCCTCGTCTGCCCAATCGTGCTCTGCCTCCGCCTCGACAACAGCCAACACGTCCAAGAGCCAATCGATCGCCGCGATGANTCGATTGGAACAACCCACTCTGGTGGTGCAAGTGACGGAAACATCTTTGCTGTTGTGGAGCCGGGAAAAAATTACCATGTAAATATCTAGGTAAAAAATGTTAGGTAAATATCTAGGCCGACACGTGACTCAACCCCAAATCCAGTCATGACGTCGGCAATATGGTGACATCGGCTCATTTTCAGCTGACATTGTTGGCATTGCGACAACACGTGGAGACATGTCAGTGACATTTCTAATTAAGTAAGACAATTGAATCTGAGATGCCGCACTTGATGTTGTGGAGGGACAAGCAGTCAATATTGACAGAACAAGCCATTAAATGTCACATCAACAAAGCAAAGCCTCAAACAAAAATGTTACCCTCATCAACAGACCACCACAGCAACAATTTAATGAGGGTGCTGTTTATAGCATCAGCGCCCTTCTCATCGGTGTTACCTTCCTTTTTTGCCTCAGGAAACTCCTTCTTGAAGCAAGACATGAAGGTGTCTACTCTGGAATAAAAATCCACTGAGAGGAGCTTGTTGGCAACTCTTGACCCATACTTTATGGCATCATAAAACTTTGTAATATGGGAGTAGGAGGTAAGATTCCCATTTGTTTTCTTCTTAATGTCCAGAAGGAAGGCAAGAAAATGAATGGGGTTAAGACCTGAGTATGTCAGGTGCCTGTCATCCTTGTTGGTGTAGTATAGGTTTGGGTTGGCCTTGTCATCCAAAGAAATGATGGAGGTTCACATCTTGTAAATTTCACCATAATTTTTGAAATGAATTGGTGGATTTGTAAGCAATGGTTGTTGCGGACCCATTTTGTCAACCCCTTGTAATTGGTGGCAAAGATTGCAGCTGCATGAGCAGCCAAGATTCCAACATCGGTGATGGTTGGTGTGCAGTTGTCAGTATCACGAGTGTGGGGCAAGATATGACTGCCACCCCCTCAATGATGATTGCATGATGGTGGCATGATGAGATAATGTAGAGAGCCTGGGTAGTGATGATAGGGAGAGAGTGGGGAATATAGAACAACTATGATGGCATCAGGGGCAGCCGTGGCAGCAGTGGTAACACCATGGCATGGCAGCAATAAGTCAGTAATTCATTTTTATGAGAATGGTCAAAGGGGAGTGACAATGGTACCAATGGTCAGTAAAACGTGATGTCCACGCTGCCATTCTACAGGATATTTCATGCCAAAAGTTGGAAATTACATGGAACGGAGGAGATGAAGAAATATCATACAAGCTTTGAATGATACCAAGAAGTCTTTTTAAGGACACAAAAACCACTAGTGTTTTATGTGATACAGACAATTTTGTGAATTGTCAAATCATACAAGTTTTGTATCATGGCTCGGTGGAAATTGCATGAAATTGTATGATTTTGATAGTTGCTGCAAACAAATTGCAGGGTACATAGCACATAGAGACTCAGATCATGCCTATCAACAGCTTTCAACATCATTAAAACAACTGTCATTTGAGCATGGCCATGATAAATTTTTTTATGGTTTTGTCAAATCCAAAAATCATGCACACTGTTCCATGCATACTTAGGGATGACTGGTGAATATGATGATAGCAATATCATTAAAATGTTTCATGATATTCCTGATTCCCCCTGAACCAAAAATACACTCTATACATGCATTGACATGCACCGTGGCATCTCTCTCCCCCCGGTGTCATCGCCAAACTTATTTTGATCATCACCATTGATGATGGCAATGAAGATGGCAACAATAACCAACCACCCTCACCAAGCATCCCCAGCTCCTTTCAAGAAAGGCCTTCATTGCCTTTGTTTCCATCCCACCACAGCTATGCCGGCCTCCGTGATAGCGTTGTGGTCGTGGTGGCCTCTGTGCTAGTGCTGCAGTTGTGACAGCTTCTGTAATAGCCATACAGTTGTCACAGCCTCCATGACATCACCATAGTTTGACAGCCTCCGTGATAACACCATGGTTGCGATGCGCTCCATGATAGCATCATTGATCCTGCAGTTGCGATGGACTCCTGTGATAGTTAGAAGAGTGCCACTCAACCCTGGTGGAATTGCTGACACCTTGGGTGCCTTGCAACAAGAACAGATGGTGACAGGTGACCACATCAACAATTGATGGTTGGATGCCAATGGATGACACGGTGAGTTTTTTATTAATTTTTTCTTGTTTACATAAATGCTATTCCTAAAAATTTGATTTTTAAACATTATGGCTATGCAAGAAAACTGGAACATCAGTTATCCCATTTGCAAGCACTATAGGCCATGTAATGATGATAGCGTTGTTCAGTAAAAAAAGTGAAATTGGGTATGATAACAATAGTACTGTAAAATAATATCATCTATCAACAATAGTCATACCCCATATCCCATGATATCCTCTAACACTCATAGGGTCTGTTCCGAAAACAAATCAGCACAAGACACAATAAACATTTAAAATAACCTGACACTGAGATTTGTGGTATTGTAGTTACTCTAACATATGAGTAAATAGGAATCCTACTGTAACCTATCACTTAACCTAGATAAGTGTTCTACTATGTCCAACTTTTAAAAAGGTTAGTTGACTATGAATTGAGAATTTTTTCCGACATCCTTCTCCTCCTCCTTCTCATCCTCCTCCTCCTCTGCCCAATCGTGATCTGCCTCCGCCTCGACAACGGCCAACACGTCCAAGAGCCAATCGATCGCCGCGATGAGAGCGGGCCACGTATGCGGAGCCCCGACCGCCACGATTCCCGTTTTGGAAATTGGAAACGGATATCCCAGCGTACGAAAGGCGAGGGAAACTTCCTCCTCGAATTTGATGGGGGGTTCGTCGCTCCTGGAAGCGGCGGAGGGTGTGTTGAATCCCGGATCGAGCCGGCGGAGCAGGAAGGTCATGATGGCATTGAAGTCCCGCCCGCTGACGCCGTGACTGACCAATCGTTGTGCGTCGAGGGAGGATGCGTCGGGATATCGATGTTTTTTGAGATAGACGATCATTTTGCGTATGGCGGAGAGGAGGTAGGGTCTGTCTTTGGGCCGCGGGTCGGTCGGCTGATACGCCGTGCCGCCGCCGCCGCCGCCGTTTGCGGCAGAGGATTCGGACGCCAGCGGGGCGATGCTGACGCGACGGTTTTTGGAGGGAGTGGTGGAGGAAGTTTTCGCCGTGGTTGGCCCCATGGACTTGCGGTGTTTGGACGGAGAGGGGGCTCGGAGTGCGGACTTGGTCGAAGAGGTGGTCGTCGTTGTTGCGGCTGATGCCGTGTTGATTCCGTTCTCTTGGCCGGCCACGCGAGGAATCATAGATTTGCGGCTTTTCGGGATGCGTGGAGCTCGGTTCGTCGAGGTGGAAGAGTCGGAGGATTTGCTGGGGGCGGACGGAGGTTTGGCGAGACCGGTTGCCAGCGTTTGACGTCGCTTGTTCACCATGGCGAGTTTGGTGTTGATAATGCTGTTGTTGTAGTATTGTTGGATAATTTCTTGAGATGCCAAGCTGGGAGAGACGTGCACGATGCTGTATGGTTCAAAGATGCTGTAGCGCGTTAGTTTGTTTTGAGAGGTGCCTGCCAGCTAAGGAACTTTGACGACAGCTCCATGGTCGGTCGGTTTCCTATTGTCTCCCTATTGTCTTCTATTGAACATACAAACGCGATTTTAGTAGGTAGTTGATGGACCCGACGGGCTCGAGAAAAAAATGATGTCGATCGTTAAAATTGTATGATATTCGTGAACTTATTTATGGAATGTCACCTCGGCGCGCGCGCCACGTGAATTATTTTTTTGTTCTTCTCACCAAAAAATACATATAAAAGTAGGCAAGAGTGTTTTCTTTGTACCATACACCTCTAAATTGGAAGGACCTGTAAATATCTCAATTATAACGGTTACTTTTTTGTTGACTTCTTCCCCACAGCTGGTTTAAGTATTTTTTGTATCGTACTTATGATGATATCCGTAGACACGTAAAAACCATAAAAGGCCACCCGCGTCAAGTCATCCTTTACCAAGATACTCATCATGCCAATTTCACGAATTTTAAGAGTTAGATGAGACAAGTCTGGATAAATTAGGATGAAAACCAACCAACGAAAACAGCGAGTTTTCCTTGGAGTCTCACAAATTCATCCGGAACAGATCCGCAGATCTCTCGCTCATTCTCTCACGCTATTTCGACCCAAACTGTCCAGCAAGCTTACCTCGTTGTGAGATCATACCAAACCGTTCCATACAACACACACCAACAAACTTGGGCGATTCATCGCCACAAACCAGTACGATGACATCATACAATCTTTCCCTATCAAAAGTGGTAATTGCAATCAATTCAACAATAAAAAACAACAAGATCAAACGGAATATCACCGATATCCAGTCTAGAAGCAACCATGAAGACCAACAACAACGGTAACATGACAATCCTCTTCCGAAAGCGCGCCTCGCCGTACACCTACGCTGCATTCCTCTCCTTCCTCCTTCTGCTACAACTATCGCTTTCGTTTTACGGAGAAAATCGTAAACTGCTGCAATGGCTTCAGAAGATGGTCTTGTTGGATGCATCGTCGCAGAAGGATCACATAGCATTCTCTACGTTGCAAGATGATAAGGCGCGCATTGACACTTCAATAGCCATCAAGGCAAACAACGAAGATCCACCGAACCACCACTCCATACTAATGATACACTACCACAAAACTGGTTTTGTTCTCTCACGTCGACTGCGCTCCCATTCCATAGAACACTTTTCTCGATATATTGACCAACATTACTTATCATCTGGTCTGAACTTTACTCTGCCTGAACACAAGTCATGGGGTTCATTTCAACAACCAAGGAAATTTGTGGCAACAACGCACTGTCCGGAGTATTTTAGGTTGGACAGGGGTGTAATTCACGTGCAGGAAAGTCCTGACTTTTTTTGCGGAGTTGAAGAGATGGCAAGGATATTGCTGCACGAGGAGAAATATGGCACGAATCGAAATTCAACCAATGATTCAAGGGTGGGAACGAAAATTATTCACTTTGTTCGGAATCCTTACTCGATGGCATTGTCGAATTATTATTATCATGCGCAGGTTCCAACGTCAGTTTTCTTCTTTGGTGTGAATCGTTTTGATATTTTATCTTGTGGCGTAAAATTGCCTCATCTCCTTTCATGAAACTAAAACCTTTCTATTGTGACAGACCAGAGCCTTGGGTGAAGAATCATCATCCCTGCAAAACGGAGTATTTTAATGATACAACATCCCTGCGAGACTTGCTATTCCCAACTTTAGCTGATGAATTAATCCTTTCCAAAGAATCATTTGACACGGTTGTCCAACTATGCAAGTCTTTGTACCAGACAAATACAACGTTAGAGGGAGAAAAATTTGAGGGACATCTTCATCAACTTGATCCTGTCAGTGGGTTGAAATTGAGCACGGCCCAAATGATGATTCGAGGAGGAGGTGTCACTCTCATGCCAGGTGGAGATTTATTGCGGATGGCAAACAATATAATCAAATTGAAGCAGTTGAAGGAATACCTAAGAGAGAATGAACTTGAATATAGACCGTTGACTGTTGTGGCTCTCTCCATGGATGATTTTATTATTGATCCATTGGCCTTTACAGCAGAGTATCTCAAAATACTCATTGGTGCCAATCCTCAGTCATTTTTCGAACATAAGCCACAAAAAGGTAAAACGATTATGAAATCAATTGCCTCTAAATTTGCACGTAACTACGATGAGGTGAAAAGTAAGGAAAAGCATGAGCATATCACGACTGGAAAACGTAACGATAGACATGAGCTCATTCAATCTTTGAAAAATGATGAAGTGTTTGGACCCATTCTTGATGCAATTGAAGGTCTTGTGAATGATGCGCTGCATGCAGCGTAGAAACATGACTGGAGGATATTGCAAGACAAAGAAAGCGAACATTTGTTTAGATAAATCAAGATTTAAAGTTTTATTCTATTTACTTGAACACATAGTCAATTACTCTGTAGCGACATTGTTTTTGAGCACCTTCTGCACATCATGAGTTCTTAGTTCACTGACTCGGTGTCAATTGGGAAGATAATATGTTCTGCCGCCTCCATAATGCTATTTACGCTCGTCACAACACTTGGTGCTTCACGAGGGGTGCCGATCGTTCCAGATTGTGTGACTTCGATTCCTTCGTCGTGATGTGGGAAAGGATCATTTTCCTCGTCGCCACGCACCGAGGCATGGCTTCTCTCCATCTGTGATTTACTTGTGGTGTGATGAATGTTACTTTTCTTTCCTCTCCATTCAAAGAATTTCTTCTCAGATGAAGCATTCTGATCGGTGTTCCTCTCCTTCCCGCAGCAACGCGACCGAAGTGCATGGAATAAGAACACAACGAGACCGATTACAAATATCGCGAGAGTGGCAACATCCAGCAGGAGGCATGCTGTAGTAACAATGACCATGAAAAAAACGTCATAGCGTGCCTTGGCACAAACACACACAAATATTCATGAGTGAGTTTGCAGGGTATATCATGTGAAAGTAGATATGCTGTTGACTTACCACATTGTATTGGGGTGGAAGTCTATCGCGTTTGGGGTTTGGAAGACAGGTTGTAAAGATGGCCACAATTGATCTCCATTGTATGTAACTGCAAATCTATTACGAATATGAAGAGTCGGAGATACATGTTGAGATGTCAGCAAATCGTACCAGATGCACCTTATCCTTACAGCACGTGATGCCGTTAACTTACCATGCTGATGGAAATCCCTGATATAGCTGACAAGGGAATGTAATTGATCAAAGGGTAACCCCATGTCACGCATAAGAACACGACCAATCCAGTACAGAAAGTGCTAAGACAAGTTGTCCCGAATGTTCTGTCTGCCAACACTGACGAACTAACGACACCACTTCCTCCCATTCCGCCCATCACTGCAGAAACAATGTTAGAAAATCCTTGCCCAATCAACACTAGAGCCCCGGGTCCTTGTGTCTCGTCAAGACGGTCGACAACGTTAAGTGCAATTGCCGTTTCGGTGAATGTTGTAGCAAAGAGTGCACAACCATAACCAGAAATGATTTTCCAGTTAGCTAGAGATGTAAGGGAAGGAAGCTTGCCGGAGTAGAGTTCACTGGAAAAGATCGATTCTATTGGGTTTTGCACCTAGGAGTAAAGAGAGAACGTCAATGGAAATCTTGAACAACATAACATAAAAGGACTGTCGACTGTCGCATTTTCACCTGAGCACCACCGTAATCTCCGATCAATGGAGTCTCAACGCCCAACTGCCTTGCAATACCAAACTCCACGGCTGATACAATCAATATGCTGACCAACGTAGCTGGGAAAATGGTTGTCACCCGAGGCAAAAATGTACAGATTATCATGCTCAACGCAGCCTCAGCAGCATACGTCCCTAAATCGACATAAGGTGAGATCCAGTCCATTCCCTTCCCAAAGTATTGGAAGAGAGCAACTACCCATTCGAAATTGACTGCAGAATCAGATGACGAAGCTTTCTCACTCATGGACTCAACATCCCACATATACTCCTTGGCATATCTAAACTGCAATGCGAACGTAAGCAACGCCACAGCATTAACCATTCCGACCACTACTGGCGCGGGAAAAGAACTCGCCAACCTTCCCATACCAAACAAGGATGAAATACTCTCAAGAATACCAGCAAACCCAATGGCGTACGGAACGAAAGTAATCCCACTAGTCACGCCGCCCTCGCCATCATCCACCCCGGTCTGCACCAGCCTGCTCAGTATCAAAGCCATCAACCCAGACGCACCGCTCACCATCCCCGGCCTCCCACCTACCAAACTAGTCGCCATGTTTCCAATCCAACAGCTCTGAAGCGCCGCCCGTGGTCCCAATCCCGCCATGACACCGTACGAAATCCCTTCAGGAATGAGATTGATCGCCACGATGATTGAGCTCATGAACTGATCAGAGTTCGCTAGGAACCAGAGCCAAGTTCGAGAGAGGATGGACGAAGGTGTTGATGCGCACGTGGGGAGACAGCAGCATGACAGATCCGAGAAGAGGTTTTCAACGGCTTTCGGTTGCTCGCTCGCGGCTTCGTCGTCCCTTTCAAGTTGATAACTCGCGAGCACTGGATCGGCGACGTAGCTCATTTCGGGATCCTTGTTTCCAAGGGATCCGCTAGGCGATCGCGACTTTAGGCTTGCGGACCGGCGATCATAGTCATCCTCGTCTTCGATGGAGTTGGAGTTGGACAAGGCTGACACGCCGTCGTTCATGGTGGTCGCCTTATTGTTTTATTTTGGAACTCTATGTGGGTTCTATCCTCGAGTGGCTAGCGAGGCTGAACAATTGTGATCGTCAACGTACTCCCTATTGTTTGGATGATGAGGCAAAGGATATTATTCATTTTTCCATGAACTTCGTCATGTTAGAGGTTGGTGGCAATTTCAAGTAAAATGTGAGATTGGCATCTCGAAGGTGCACATCTCCCCATGTATTGCCTCCAAGATTCCGTGGCACATCTTTCTCGTTAAATTTCGTACAACGGCCGAACTTATGCGTTTTATAGCGGCGAAATCGTACAAGGGAACCAAAATGTCCATCGCCAGGTCTACTCAATCTTTCTCTGCTTCGCCTAATAATAATAATAATATTAGGGGTTGTCAAACAAAATTGGTTTCGTCAATGTCATCAAGAAGAAACCTCAACACTCCGCCAATTGCTATGACGTCGCTTATTGCGTTTCTTATGTAAACAATTTTTTTGTCGTAGTGGTAATTTTTTACTTAATCTCAGTATCGCCGGGGTTTCTTTATGGGGAACTAAATTTGCAATGTGATGATATTTTGTTATTAAAAGCCATGAAGATCATGGAGCTATGCTAACGAGTGTGGCTAGTAAAATTAATGCACTAGCTACATAAGATAGCTGTGGGCAGATGACAAAAATCAGTTACAGGTGGATAATGGATTTCTATCTACAGGTGCTTATCGGGAGTGCTGGAGAGAAGGGAATGCCAATGGCTGCCTGCTGGTGCAAGGGGCCATTGGTATTTTAGCATACCCTTGCAGCTCTTCCGGTGTCATTGCATGCGGAAGTTCCAATGGGATGTTGGGTTCTAGCAGGTAAAATGGTAGGACACATCTGTGGTGCGACGTTGGATGGTATTTGGTATCATAATCTCCAAGGTTTTCTTGGCCGGGATGCCACCTGATGTCGAACTGTTTTCTGGCGACTTGGTCGGTGATCCAAAAGTATTGCATTTCCATGGAGAGTGAACGTTGGCATTTGACGGTGTTGTTTGCAATGCCAGTGGCGGTGTGACATAGGCCAAGTATCTACGGCCAAGAGTAGCATATATTTTAAGTACTGCT
>JALLPC010000504.1:0-12861 GCA_036940045.1 Stephanocyclus meneghinianus | reverse complement strand
GAGATTCTGCAAATTGTGGCCTTCACTAGGGTGTGTCCTTCTCACCATAAAATACAGTATATTTCTCTGTAATTGGCAATGCTGAGGGATGATTTGTAGCAGATGTTTAAGATGTCCTGCCTTCTAGTTCTGTTTTTTGTCCTATATGTTCCTTTTTCCTGCTGACCTCGTGCGATGCTCTTTTGAAATTTCGGCATATCTGAAAGGTACCTATTTGATTTCCCATAATATGTCATTCCTTTTTACTCAGACCACTGCCTGACACGAAGTAAAATCCATGTAAGAGCATTGCTAAGTACAGCATAGTGCAATACAATAGTAAGTCTTGTCCTTGACAGCACTTGACAGTCTGTTCGAATAAACACTACTTCGTAACAAGGGCCACGTAAAGCGTAAGGCATTGGCTCCCCAATCCCACATGCCGCAAGCCTGCTTGACCGCACCCAGTTCATCTCGGTTCTGCCCTCCCCGTCAATCACCTTGCCCGTCAAGCATATAATCCACACGAGTCACCATGAAGAAATCCGGTGGCCTCGTCATCGGGATGAAAAAGAAGAAAAAGCCCATAATCGTCGCGTCGTCTTCCGATAACACCAACAACAAAAAGGAAGGGCGGCCATTCAGTCCCAACACGGTTGTCAACGGAGAATCCACCGCATGCAGAGCCGCACCTTCCGCTGGCACCGATGGCGTCACCGCAACGATTGAAGCCGCAAACAATGTCAATGATACAGCGAAGCCATCCAAGAATAAATTAGTCATCAAACCCTTTCGCGAACCTCCCTCTCTCCCCCCCGATTTTTACGAAGCGTCTCTCTCCACTCTTGAACGAGCTGCCGTCTGCGTTTTGCGGAGAGAAGTTCTGCTAGCTTCCAACGAAGCGGCGGCCGACGGGGGAAATGTGGCACGACGTTTGTCGCGAGAAGAACTGTACAGTACAGTTCAAGATTTGATTGTGCATGGATACGGGAAGGAATTGTACTTGGCTGTGGTGCGGATTATGAACCAGGCTGCGGGGGAAACAGTGGCAAGTTTGTTGGTCGATGGGACTTTGGCTCGGGGTGGAAGTGACGGCGTGGGATACGACATGGAAGGGTTGATTGCTACCTTGGGAAGGAACAACAATAAAGATGGCACTGACGTAGATTGCGACGAGAATAAAGAAGAGTATATAGAACAACAGCTACAATTGCTGAAACAATGGCATTCCGTCTGTCGTATTTCGTATGCTGAGGAGTATTTGACCTTTGTCAGAAGTATTTTCTTGGTTTTGGATAGGGCATTTGTGTTTTTGTCAGAGGAAGATTTGGAGATTGTGGATGACTTAAAGATTGAAAATCCTTGTGCAAACACCGGCATCTTGTCCCCTCCCAAAGGTAAAGTCACGGAAAGATCTACTTCGTTTGGCGGGTCAGCATTCAACTCACGTGTTTGGGGATTGTGGGAGGTGGGAATCGCTTGTTTACGGAGGCATATGATGCNGACGTGTGCTCTTCCGATCTGTTTACGGAGGCATATGATGCGTCATCCCAAGCCATTGGATATGATGATCGATTATGATCTCACTTCGGGGACTTTTTCGGTGTTGTCTGCCATGCTGCTGGTCACGACTCATGCCCTTTTGTCCGAGTTCGATGACGAGTTATCGTCCAACCAAACGACAAACCAAGCATCCTCTACTATCGTTAGACAGAATCGCCCTCTCGTTCGAAACTGTGTGAGAACCTGCATTGATCTTGGAGCTCTTGCTCCCCTCCTCGAAGAACTCATCGTCGCCGCATCAGCCCGGTTCGAAAAAGAAAGTAAATCGTGGGCAAGGGCGCTTAAGGAATCAAAGAGAACTGCAGCGCAATTTTTATTGCACGTTGAGAATCGATTGAGGCAAAGCTCTGCAATGACTACGTATTATCTTCCATCCAATGCAGGGGCCTCCGTGGCGTTAAGGCAGTTGTCCAGTCGAAGACGACCCTTAGTTGGATCTTTGCCTACTTTGTCAACAAAAGAACAAAGTGGTGTGACCTGGAAGTTGGTCAATTGCAGTACGAGACGGATACTTCCTGCAATCATTGAGACAGAGCTGATATCCTCGCATTTATTACCTGGAGGAATATTACATACTCGACACCTCTATCCAATGTTAGACGATTGCGACGATGCCGTCAATGCCGGTGTCATTCCTGGTTGGAAAGCAGCTGAAAAAACTTTTGAAAATGCCAAACGTCTCTATGGATTATGCTGGAGAATCACTGCAGCATCCGCGGCGTCGTCCACTTCCAGTTTTACTGGCGGCAGGAAGTCTGCATTAGATCATCTGTGCACAGCGTTCAGTGAATATGGACGTCTTCGGGGCTCGGACATTGTCAAGCAGGGCATTCCGGATAATTCTGCTGCAGCTGAGGGTATTTCTAATAGCGGGAAGGATACGGAAAAGACAATTATTCCAGATTTGTTGGCTTTCAAATCGCATCTTACTATGCTTCACACTGTAGCCTTCCGTTCCGATGAAATGTTCGCTGCTTCCATGCGTTCTGTATTAGAGGATGTATGCAACGGATCGATGTTGTCGGATGGCGGGGATGGAGGGAGTCGCATTGCAGAATTGCTTGCGAAGCATGTCGATGTGCGGTTTAAGGATGCCAAAGCTCACACAACTACTTCTGTTTCCTCAGTTGCGGCAGAAGCAAATGTCACCGATCCCAGTGAGGCATTTCAAAATGATGTCATGGCTTTGTTCCGCCATGTCCATTCGAAAGATGTCTTTGAGGCATTTTATAAGCGAGACTTAGCTAAACGATTGCTGACTGGACGATCAGTTTCCTCTGATATGGAACGTTCGTTCTTGAGTAAACTCAAAGCAGAGTGTGGAACTGGTTACACATCGAAAATGGAGGGCATGTTTAAGGACATGGAGCTGAGCAGAGATATCATGATCAGTTATACTTCATACTTGGCGGGTGCTGCAACAAATATACTTGATCCCAAGAACAAGACTACAGATATGGATGTTCAGGTGCTTACGACTGGATACTGGCCAGTGTATCCTCTGTATCCCAACATCATACTTCCTCCAGAGCTTTTGGCGCATCAAGCTAAATTCAACTCATACTATAAGAACAAATACCAGGGAAGAAGAATTGCATGGCAGTACTCATTGGGAAACTGCATCGTCAAGGCGTATTTCCCGAAGCAACCTGGGGGAAAGGAGCTCATTATCAACCTTTGTCAAACTCTTGTTCTACTTTGCTTTCAGTATGATGATGGTCCTTGTGGACAGGGATTAACTATTGATGACATTGTTAAGAAAACTGGTATCGACGACAAAGCGGAAGTAGAAAGAGTTTTGCAATCTTTGAGTCTTGGTAGGGATGGAACACGGGTATTAATCAAAGTTGACCATGATTCTCCACCCAAGTTGGGTGAATTGCCTTCCCTGACTGCAGTTAGGGGTAATGAATCTCCCACGAAGCCGAAGAAGCACAAAGTCAGGCGAAATGTTGGACCCCACGATAGGTTTTTATTTAATGCCTCTTTTACCTCTAACCAACGCCGCATCAGAATAACCAATATTTCAATGAAAGAGACTGCGAAAGAACGCAGCGAAACCCATGAGGCAGTGAGCAAAGATCGGCTTTACCTTATTGATGCTGCAGTTGTGAGAATAATGAAGGCAAGAAAGACTATTGATCATCGAGACTTAATGGGAGAAGTCATGGCTCAACTGAAGTTTCCGTCTTCATCGTCCGATGTGAAAAAGAGGGTAGAAAGTCTGATTGAAAGAGAGTATATGGAAAGAGTGGAGGGAAATCGATCTCGGTATAATTATCTAGCCTGACAGCGCAGATGAATGGATGAATCTTTATACAGTGTGCATGCATAATGTAAAACTGATATGTTAGATCATTGCAATTCGTCATTTGGTAGTCACTAAATTATTGGGATGTATTTAATGAAACCCATACCAGCAAAGCAGGTAGAATATTTTTGGGTCTTCAAGCAACGATGTAACCCCATGTATCTTCAATGACTCTTCCCCTCTTCTTCATTTCATCTAAAGAAGCTGTCTCCGAATCTAACTCAAGCCAGTCCATTAAATCAGCCAACTCTTTTACCTCATTGGCTTTGTTCGTTTCGGCCACCTTGCTCTGGACAGTGAAGAGAGCTTCTTCCAAAGCTGTTCGATATGCAGTTTTCTCTGACAATTCCTCGTCCTGTGCACGATATTTTTCTGCATCGGCAATCATCTTATCAATGTCCTCTGAGGTCAATCGCCCCTTTTCCGCTTTGATTTCGGCACGTGCCTCTGCTCCAGTGACTTGATCACGAGCTGACACGTTGAGAATACCATTAGCATCAAGAGCAAATGTTACGTCTACTTTTGGTTCACCTGCTCGTGCACGTTGGACACCGGAGATAACGAAGGATCCAAGTTTGTTGTTTGCATCAACATGGGGACGTTCTCCTTCAAAGACTACTACATCAATTTCCTTTTGAAAAAGTTGAAGTGACAGTTGTGAGCATCAGGAAACTCAAAAAGTTTGCACACACCACAAAACAAAACATAAAAGTAAACATCTCACAGTCTGCCAATCATCCACAGTTGTGTAAGTCCGAGTCTTCTTGCAAGGAATCGGTGTATTTCTCTTGATCAGAGTACTCATCTGTTTCCCCTCTAACTCAATGCCAAGACTCAATGGTGTTACATCAAGCAATAACAAATCGGTCGTCATTTCAGCCCCCGCCAAATCTTTGCCTCCTCCTGTGCCGCCAGTCGCAAGAATATGACCTTGCACGGCAGCTCCATGAGCAACTGCCTCATCCGGATGAACTGACTTGCACAATTCAATGCGTCCGCCAAACATGTTGTACAAACTACTTTGAATTGAAGGGATGCGAGTCGATCCACCAACAAGGACAATATCAGTAACATCATCAATATTGCAACCTGCGTCATCCAAAACCTCCTTGACAGTATCAATACATCTCTTGAACAAGACTGCATTCAATTCTTCGAATGTGGCTCTATCTAAAGTAACATTAAAGTTAAAGTCCGCAATGAGAGAATCCACCTCAATTTCAGTAGACATGCCAGAGGATAGGGCACGTTTGGCATTTTCGACAGCGCGTCGGAGACGAGATTGAGCACGCGGGTTGTCTTGAAACTTTTTGTGTACGTCGGCATTTTTGGATTTGATTTGTTCCAGACACCAGTTTAACACAGCGTTATCAAAGTCTTCACCACCTAGGTGGGTGTCTCCTCTGTTTGTGTCAAAGTATTGACGGATTGCGAGTGTCATTTTTGGAGGAAGCAAGGATAAACATAAGAATATTTTGTTTCAAAACTCACCCAGTAGCCTTAACCTCAAAAACTCCCGAATCCATAGCCAAAACACTGACATCAAAGGTCCCACCTCCCAAATCAAAAATAACAACATTGGCTTTGCTTCCTTCCTCACCGCTCGCATCCCTCTCCTTCTTGCTATGCAACCCATAACTGAGGGCAGCCGCTGTAGGCTCATTAATAATCCTCTTTACGTCCAGCCCCGCGATCCTTCCAGCATCCTTGGTAGCCTGCCTTTGCTGATTATTAAAATGGGCCGGAACGGTAATTACCGCACTTTTCACCTCCCTTCCCAAGTGTCTCTCTGCCGCTCCCTTCAACTCAGCCAGTACCATTGCAGAAATCTCCTCCGGACGAAGCTCTTTCCTTTCTCCTCGCCAATCGACAACGATTTTCGGTTCGCCATGAGCAGATCCCTCGATGACCTCAAAGGGGAAATGCTTGCATTCATCTGCGGTGACGGGATCGGAGAAACTGCGACCGATGATGCGTTTGATGTCGTAGACGGTATTGCGCGGGTTTGAGGCCACTTGGGATTTCGCGGCGTTTCCCACGAGTTTTCCTTCTTTCGTGAAGGATACCCAGGAGGGGCAAGTTCGCCCGGAAGCGGATTCGATGACTTGTACTTGGTTAGTCTAGTGAAGAAGGGGAGAAGCAAATAGTTTGTGTTAATGTTTCTGGGTATGTTGCGAGCACATTGCAGTGCTGAAAGCAATCGGCAAACAGAGAAACAAACCTTCTCGTCCCAGCAAGCAACACACGAGAACGTGGTGCCCAAATCAATTCCAATGATGGGTTCTGCCATGGTTTTAATCTTTTGGTTTGTTGGAGGACACGATTTCGGAATTCAAGCAATGACAGACAAAATAATGTGCGTGGCGGAGGGTAAGGGAACAATCGTTATGATGATTGTTGCTCAGAGTCGTAAAAAAGAGTATGGTAGTTGCTCTTGAGGACATCACAACATCTCCCGTATAATAGTTGTCGTCCATCTGTGGTGGCCATCAATCTCAGGGAATCTTCGCCACAAAGCGGACGCAGGCAGGACGAACACCTCATAGGTATCTTTAGATTCGAGATCGTATCTTTTGAATGTTTTATCTCCACGTGTATTTGTGTCCAAACAGTCGGATCTTTTTTGTTGTTGTGTCCGTATAACCGATCGATTTTCTCTATGTTCCAGCGTGGAACTTCACTGCAAGATACAAGCAGCGAAGAAGGGACACGTACAACATAGCCCCGGAAGGGATCTAGGTATTGTACAATTCCATATCGTACCAACATCTACAACGACTGCGATTCTTTCCAACAGTACAATATCATGCCATTATTTGAGCTTCACATCAACGTCTTCATTACCATTGAAACAAACTGTTGTATAACCCAGCTCCATTTTCATTTCTTTTAAGTCCCGATACGTTCAACCATGATGAAATTAACCTCCCTCTTTGCCACAACGACATTCCTCCTCTCCTTTGTCACGACCAATGCCGAAGAACCCTACGTCTACGGGAAAGATCCCAAGAAAGACGCCGAGTACGACATCTCCATGGGAATGGCGGGGATTCAACAGGCAGCGAAAGATCCCAAGTTGCTCGCTCAGCTGTTTCAAGATATGCAGGTCAGTGCATTTATCCATTTTTGGTGCCTGATTGTAATGCATAGTGGGTCGGATTGTTTACGCGCGAGTCATTTGCTTGTGATTTAATCAGTTCCTGAAGCTTCGTTTTCCGTGGCCACGGCAACATTTCGTCAAGTCGCTAGCCTGATCCCTCGTTATTCACGGCAAAATTTCTCTAATCCATATATTTCATCTATTTACAGGATCCAGAACTAATGGCAGAAGCGCGGAAAATGATGGAAAGCCCAGAATGGAAGAAGAAAATGAAGGAACTCACCAACGACAAAGCCTTCAAGTCATCCGCCGAACAGTTGAAAAAGACCATGGATGATCCGAACGAGGCAGCCAAACTCACAGCCAAAATGGAACACATGATGAAAGTCGGACAGGAAGCGCAGAAGGCGGAAGCGAGAGATACCATGGCGGAGGCCATGAAAGCTATGAACGACCCCACCGTTATGGCAGAAGCTGCGAGAATGATGAAGGATCCTAATTTTCAACAGCAATTGTCTCAGATGGCCAAAGATCCCAGTTTTAAGAAGTACGTTAGTGCGATGCAGGAAATGATGGAAGACCCAACGACAAAGAGGCAGATGGAGATGATGGCTGATTCTTTTCGGTCGGCATTGTAGATAATGGCTGTTTATCTCGAAATTCAATGATTTGTTTATCGTTGGAAAAGATTGAGACTGATTTTATCTGACATGTGAAATATGTACTGCGTTCTCGCAAGACATCTCGAGGTGCCACATCAACTCTCTTACGACGCTGTACAAAACATATCTGTCAGTAGTGGTTGATACTTTCCACATGCGACTAGTCATCAATCGCTAACAAAATGTAAAATAAATTATTGTTGTTCCTGTCGGAGTTACTTAACGCGCTCTCCCTCTCCTATCTCTCTCGCATTGAATCAGACATGCATTCACTATAACACTGAACACGAAACACCGGAGTCATTGTACAAAGGTATCGCTGATGATTGGGTATCGACATCATGGCGTATCTTATTCGAACGGGCTACGGCCAAATTCATCTTGACTTGATCTCAAAAAGCAGTCAAGACTTCCCTGAGCTCTTCTCTTCTGCCGTTTCTCCTTGCTTGACGTGCCCTTGACTCCCCCGAGAAATTTGCTCAATCGAGCAAGATGCTCCTTCGCACGGCGGAGATGAGGAAATGAAATCACTGACCGTCGGCCACACTCGGCTTTAAGTGAATCGCATAAATCTTCAATACTGGACAGGGTTTCAAAAAAAACGTCTTTCTCATGTTTGGTATATCTCTCAAACGAACCGCTGTTTGCGTTTTGGAAGTTAAAAGGACTTGCGGTTCGACAGAAGATGCGAATACTTGCCAATACACATTCTCCGGCGATGTGAACGGATGCAAGGAAGAAAGGTAAGTTTTGTAAAAGGTACTCTTTTTCTTTTTCAATCCATATAAATGCGACCTCTGACATGAATAATGCATGAAATACGCTATCCGAAGCAGAACTCTTGCGATTACTTTCTCCGTCGCCAACCCCCCAAGACTCGCATCTCTCATTCATCATTGTTTTTATTTCATCGTCCCAATAATTAATATCACGTAAGCACACTTTAAGTGCCTTCTCAGTAAGATGCAATTTCATCAGTGCACATTCGTAAGAAAAATTCTCTATCTTGAACATATCGCGCGACAGAATATTTGAAATTGCGGTCGCCAAAGCCAGATGCCCATACTCGTCATCGTTGTCAGCAGATTCGTCATCGCCTGCCGCAAAAGTAAAACAGGCGTCAATAATTGAAACGGCTGAATTCTCCAACCACTTATCAACGTGTGTTCGATCGAATTTGTTTGCTAATTGTCGTGCAGCTGAATCCACGAGAGAAGATAATGTTTGTTGGATTGCAAATGATGGGGAGTCGCCACAAGTCTTGCTGTCAAGGTGTTGAATGAGAGAATTATGAACATCATTTTAAAGGAATTGTAGATTGTGTCAGAAGAGGCACACACAAAGAAAAGTATAACCGGGATGTGTCAAACTCACTATCGTTGTGTTGCTAACTCAAATTGAGGATCAAGACCAGCTCTAGCCAACGCCACTAAATCTCTGGTTGCGCCGTCGACTACACCATCGCTCTGCAACTTGACTTCATCCAGTAATACGTAATCTTTTTCAAGGAGAACACTCCAAAGCATTAAAAGCTTTCGGAGTGAATAAATATCTAACTGAGATGAATAAGTTGTCTCCTCTATTACAAGACCATTTTTTATTTCGGCATCATCAGATGGATCAATCGAAACTGGACCCATCGACAATCCAAAGTCATCGATCAAGCACTGAGCCAAATCTCCCATACGAAAATTGTTGAAAGTTTCCAATGCAACAATAGTGTTGCAACTGTTCTTAGGATGACCACGATGTTGCCCTTGAATAAACTGTATCAACAACTGACAACATTTTGGTTCTAATGCACTTAGCTGAAGAGAAGAACATGATACTTTCCACAGCCACTGAATGAATAAGCCCGGAACCATAATGGTACATTGAGGGCTGCAACCGCAGGAAATTTCGAGACCACTGGAACTTGATATTACTGCATTGCGTACCAAAAAATGGAACAAGGAATTCAGTCCCATGCCCCATATGTTTTGCTTTGACGTTTTTAAAAGTCTTGACAGAGGCAGGATGAACTCTCGATGAAGTAGTTTATCTGAAATAGTCTGTGAATGTTGATACATTTCGTTCAATTTGGCGAGAACTGATATCAAATCCTCCAAGGCCTCGTCTCTAGATTGAAAGCAATAAAATCTCAGAGTATTTCTATCGAAAATGCCCGTCCCCTGTGTGTCAGGCACCGTTCCTCGTTCCCTACTTTTAAACACCCTCCTCAAACCAAGCGAGCTCTGTCCTCCCGTCAACTTCGCCGCCGCCTCTCCCCTCCTCTGCTCTCGCGTCATGCCGATGCCGTCTTTCCATTGACCTTCTTCATCATCCGTTTCACTTCCGTATTCTAGTCCTTCCATGGCATCGTTGAGGCGTTTGCGTGTGCTGGCGAGGTTTTTTTGCGTGGAGGGTCGATTATGGGAAGATCCATTGAACGTGGGATTTTGTTGGGCGAACTGATCGACGCGGGCCCAGTAAGAATCTTCTGATTCAACAATGATTTGAGTGCTCGGTTGTTCTTTGGTGTTTGTTTTTTTGTTTGCGTTCTCTTCACTGTCGATGATTTCTGTGTTGACATCGATGCTTTCACCTTTGCTCTTGATTTGAATACCGCAAATCCCATTGCAAACTCCTTCGGTCTCTCCAGTGCTCCGCTCTTCATCTTTCCTGCAATTTTGTTCTTGCACGATCTGCATCTGCTCCCTCTCCACCACCGCAATCCTCCTCTTCATATCAGCACGAGCATTAGTTCCGTCCATGCACTCATCAAAAAAGTCCAGTTTAAGTTTCTCGGCGCGCTGCGTTCGACCGTCTTTCTTTTTGACGACGGGGGATCCGCCGAGGAGCAAGTCGGAGGAGGAGCTGGAGGAGTCATCATCTGAGGAAGATGCCATTGTTATTGTGATTATTTATTCCAGTATTGAAGATGGGGACACATGATGAACATGCCGTTGTCACCAGCTGCTCTTTGGCAAAGAAATGAGAGGTGACATGAGAAGGCACGAGGCAGTTAATATTTTATTATGTGAGGCTTCTGCTCGCACTCCTCTTTCACGCGCCAATTCTTGCAGATATAATATATTATTATAATATATTATGTACAATTCAATTGGTATGGTACTATACCTACATCATACCTACTTAATATAATTGTACAGGTATGGTACTGTATTGTTTATTGTAATATTGTACCTACCTTCTCACTTGCGACGATAGCCATCCAATATATGTACACGATATTTATTATGGTATGTACACGACAGCATTAATAATGTACCGATTAATCCAACGTATTGTGTCATAACCCATCCTGCCCCATCATCACCCGTCGCTGATGGCCTACTTCAATGGTCACAAAGCACATATTGGTAACGGCGCAGTCGCTGAATCCCTGGATACAAAGAATGGACCCGGCTCAACGGTGAAAGGGAAATAACGACGTGATGACAGCTATTTTATTACCTACCAGTGTAGAGATGAATTCGAATACCATCGATTCCAAGCAAGAGGAGTTCCCTGATCACGCGGACGCCGTCGCCTCTGACCCAAGCAAGTGGTCGAAATCAAAGAAGAAGAGAATGAGACTGAAACGAAAGAAAATAGAGGAAGAAAAGAGAAGTATCACTGCCGATGCGCACCAGAAGGAAGAACGTCTTGAGCAAAGGTGGAACACCAGTCACGATGCAACCCGTGGCAAGCGTCAGCGAACAAGCTCTCCAGCGCCCTCTCCTTCGCCATCACCACAACTCTGCGCATCCGAGAACCTTAATGTGTTAACAGGTAGTCCCACAGAGATCGATTCGATCAAAGAAAAGAAGAAAAAGAAGAAGAAAAAGAGAAACAGTTCCATGGAATCTTCACCGCGCGAAAATGAGAATCCAGCAACTACCCCTGAACAAATCTCAGAACAACCAAACAATCAGAGCAAGAATGCCTCCAACACAACACCACCTTCAAAAGCCAAACCGCCCCAATCACTCATGATGTCTACCCTCCAAAAATCTTTTCTTGCGCGACTTTCCTCTTCTCGATTCCGGGAACTCAATGAAGAACTGTACACACAATCTTCTCAGCGTTCCTTCGAACAATTCAGCAAAAACCCTCAACTATTCGAACAATATCATATTGGTTTTCGACGACAGGTGGCGGAATGGCCAGTGAATCCGGTCGATGTCATTTATAAAAAGATTGTGGGCGGTTGGAAGAACGCCAGTAGAAAAAAAGATACTGTGGTTGTTGCTGATTTTGGTTGTGGCGATGCCAGACTTGCCGAGCGGCTATTGTCGTTGCGAGTTGATCATAACGGGAGCTTGTCCGCCAAACAACCGTCGCGCATCAAGGAAAAGAGTGTGCACAATCCCTTCCAAGTACATTCTTTCGATCTGGTATCTGGGGGAAATCCTCTTGTCACTCCTGCAGATATATCGAGTGTCCCCTTACCTGATGAATCCGTTGACGTTGGCGTGTATTGCCTTGCATTGATGGGAACCAATGTGGCAGATTTTGTCAGAGAGGGCTGGAGAGTGCTCAAATTTGATGGAATATTGAGAGTGGCTGAGGTACGCTCCCGGTTTGAAACTTTCGCTGCGTCTGATGATTATGAAGGAGGGAAATCGGACAATGCACAGAAGACGAACCTTGTGCATCAGAACATACAACACAATAAAGACCGTAAAAGCAAGAGCGCAACCGAGGCCGAACGCGTTAAGCCTCTAATGATCTTAGATGACTTCATATCACTCATGCAAAGATGTGGCTTCCGATGCACTAACATTGATAGATCGAACAAAATGTTCCTATTCATGGACTTCACTAAAGTGAAGGGTTCGGCCGGGTTGTCAAAAAAAGAAAGCTTTAGCGCGAAGCCATGTATATACAAGAGACGATGATTCCCATTCCTAGCAACTGGTCGAAGTGTGTTCACTTAGGGTACTATATGTTTCTTTAATAGTCAGGTGAACATTCATCACGAGCGGGATTTTGGTGTAGCTCGGATTTTAAAATTAATAAACATGCCATGAACCGCGGTTGCTTATTTCTATTTGAACGATGATGTAGGAGGTTATGCAATGCTAGGAACAAGTATTCCAGGCACTAGACACAATTATTTTTCAATGTATCCTCCACATAACCTGTGATATAAGGGCGCTGCAGGTGAGGTTGGCTCAGTGGCTTTCCTGGATACGTCCATGTTCAGCACATTAAGGGCATCTCTTAATTCCTAGGTGCATAACAGGAATATGTGACGTCAC
>JALLPC010000503.1:0-15401 GCA_036940045.1 Stephanocyclus meneghinianus | reverse complement strand
TTTTTTCCCAGATCGTTTCAGATGCCGTTCCAAACTGGAAAAAAGAGGGGGGTGTCCGGACACCCCCCCTTTTTGTCTAGTTTGGAAAAACTGCATCTGGAACAATCTGAAACAAAAAAATACCACGTGGAAGCATGTGGATGCAGATGAATAGGTTATTATTCCTTGTGATGCACGTGGAGGGGATTGACACCTCCTGTCATCCCGAATTCTCATAAAGATCATGAGCGACAACGACGATTCGGACGGGGGCCGTACTCCTCGTCGGGGCGGCCGCAGGAGTGGAGTTCCTAACTACCAGAACGTTATTCTCATCCGCATCATTGAAAGGCTCTTGCCTAATGGCAACGAAGGTTGGCGTCTCGTTGCGCTCGCCTACAAGGAAGAGTCCGGTGAGGAGAATCTCCGCTCTGAGGATGATTTGAAGAAGAATTGGGTAAGAAAACTTTGCAATAATATGAAGAAACCTACGGGGAGGATGGGCGCTGATGCAAAAGATCGCATCAACCAGTGTATTGAAATCGAGAGAAGAATTCTCGCCAAGTCATCATCCGGAATTCTCGGCGGATCAGATGAAGATGAGTTGAACCCATCATCTCCATCGTCATCCGATAACGAAGACGGTGAGTACAAGCAGCCCGAATCAGCCGAGGAGGAGGAAGAAGAGGAGTTACGTGCCACGGTGACGACGTTCACGCCACCTCCACCAGTGCCTACGTTGCCACCGATGGATGTGACAGATCGCACAGATGGCAACGCCGACGCCGCTGATGCAGTCACTGACGCCATCTCCAATGGCACTGCCTCAAGAACATCTACGGGGTCAGGTAAGCGATCAAAGTCGAGGTGGACTGGTAAGACGTATAAAACGAAAAACTCGACAAATCGCGAACGTGGCTCGGTGACGAAGTCTATCGAGAAGATAGCATCGTCGATTGTTGACGGGAAGAGTAACGACCTCCATCAATTCATGTTGATGAGGAAGATGGAGTGGGATGAGGCGGAAGAGCGGCGTAGGCAGGAACGAGAAGAGACGAGACGTGAGAGAGAGGAAGCAAGGCGTGAGAGAGAGGAAATGGAGGATCGCCGTGATCGTAGATTGGAACTCCAAATGCAGCAACAAAATCAGAATATGCAGATGATGATGATGATGATGATGGGTACAGGCGCGATGAGTGCTGAGGCAAGGCATTTAGCAAGTGTACCAAGAATGAATACAGAGAATGTAGATGATAAAAACGATGATGATGAAGTGAAAGATGCTTAATTGTAGTTGTGGTGACGGTATATGTGAATCTAACTTGTATTAAACTAAAAACAAAGTAAATTGAGGAATTACGATCGCATAATGTTAAATTAAATATTATTATCATCATTATCATCATTAAAGTCTTCTGGCCTCAAGTAGTATTGGCCAATGCGGTCGTAACCCTCCAGGTTTACGTATCGTTCGTACTCAGGATCGAATACTGTTTTTATTTGGTTACGTCCTATGATGCACGTCCTGAAGTTATGAGTCAGGATGATGGACTGAATCACCAATCGCCGTTGCTTGGCATCAGATGGGAGCCTTTTCTTGAATCGAGGAAAGGAAGCCTGCAACGCACGCATACCCCACTCACTGGATTGCCTCAAAGAAACATACACGTTGCTCACTCGCAACATGTATTCGCGCACTGTCGGATGCAACCGCCTCGCACTTCGCTCGTTCATCGGCCCAACAAGAATGTTCCATGCATCCCCACTCCGAGGGAAACCTTGATCAACACAAATTTTGTAGTGTCCAATTCTCCTTCTAATTGAATCCAGGAACCTCGCACACAACGATCCATCAGCCCAACTCCCAGGAAAGTTGATTGCTGCGAGAAATACCTTTCCGTCGGGACCATAGGTGAAGACATTGTTAACTACAGTGTCACACTCATATCCACTGTAAAATGCGTTCTGAGTAACCCGCTCTGACGTACACTCTGTCTTCAACGCCACCCCATCCATGAAACCAATTACATCGTCGATGGCAGCCTCTCGAATCTGGACCATTGATGCAAACAGAGCCATTTTCTCTGGCGATGGAAATTCAATTTTTGCAAGAGGATGACAATGCAGGCGACGGGCAACCAGCTTCAACATATTACGAAGCATACGTGAACAGGGATTTGGTAAAATTCCGAAGATAATACACAGAAACTTATAGTTCATCGTGCTCCCGATGTAAAACAAAAAGAGCCCCAGTTGTCCTTCGGAAGACAAAGACCACTTACGCCCTGCTCGTTTTTGAAGATCTGGATGTCCAGGCGGTTTGAGGATATCGTGAAGCATACCAAAAGCTTCACGAGTGAGTCCTGTCATCAACAGGAAGGAAGAGGGATCTCCAAAATGGAAAAGATGATTCCACGGAGATTTGGAAGGGTGAAGAACAGCTTCCCTGTACAGCCACGTGCGTTCACGTATGCTGTTGGAATAGACACTAAGCGCTAAGACGAGCGCGAGTATCTTGACACGATAGCCAGTGGATGAGTAAGGCATTAATGAAAGCGTCATGGTGTCAGAACAAAGTGGTGATGGAGAACGTGGAGGGAAATGGTGATGGGCATCACGGTTGTTTCGCGAATCTTGCTGTCAATATCAGGGAATCGCGCGAAAAACAAAATCTGGGACATCTGTAGCCAAAAGTAATTGTGGTAGTCATTTTTAAAAAAGTGTCCCAAATCAGTTCTAAAGTAAACATCTGGGACTGGATATTTGAACATCTGAACACCTAGAACGATTAAGGTAGTCACCCAAAAACACAAAATTTGACAATTTTGTGGGAGCCAGTAACTGGTCGCAATGCCAACGGCCTTATAATCAGTTATAAAACGGATTAGAGGTTTACAAAACGATGAATTTCCGGAATTTTTCGATCCGTAGCGTTCACGGGACTGCCTTTTGAAACGGAAAACGCATAAGGAATTTACCAAACCACAACCGTAAACTCGTGTTGCATTTGCGGCTTGGGTTCCCGTAGGTAAGTTTTTCGGTATCAGGCGCGTCTGGGCCCTCCCTTGTAGGCGCGCAACTACTCTACCCTATAATAAAGACAATAATAGAATTTCATGTGTAGGCAATCACATTACGACGAAAGAAAGAATGATTTTTAAAATCAAAATTCAAGATCTATTATTTATGTCTTGTAAAACTTAACTTATGAAAGCAACAGATTCATTCAGCGATTCATGCCAATTTTATTTTCTCCATTTCACTACTCTTCAACTCATCTCGGTACAATACAATCACACTCCATCCGTACGTTATTGTGCGTCTAAAGCAAGGAAGGGCGATTCTTCTGTTCTCAAACTCATGGAGAAACACAAAATGACTACCATAATATGGTATAAAACATATATGAAAAAAAGATTCTGGACATGCCAATTTGAAATCATTTCTACTACAATACACAATGCAATACCATTCAGTGCCATGTCCAACACAATCAGACAAAAAAGCCTGTACAATATACACAGATATCATTACTTATATCTCTAATGTTTATTTTATGTGTTAACTACACTATTTCACGAGATTCACAAAGGAAAAGGGAGGCTCTGTGATTTATTCTATCATATCTTCTCTAACTCCCTCTCATTGACACTTATCCTCCGTTATAATGACAGCATCGATATGCACCCTGCTTCTGATCTTACTTCTCCCAGCGGCTGAGGCACTTAACGGCAATGGAAGACAAAGTTTTTCGACGTACAATGGATGGAAGGCATTCGAGGTGGTGACACAGGGAGATTCGTTAAATGGGTACAAAGTGCCCGGTCAGATGGATGGCATTGGAGTGAGTTGACAAGTGACTCTGCTGTGAAGGCGTTCGTGGACTTGGCCACTGTGTTGCCATTGCCTCACGATCACTGTCTACCTTTTCGTAGGCCTATCTCATAGAGGGAGGCACTGACGCCCGCGTGCTCTTAAATCACGAAGCGGTGAGAGCGAAATGACAGGACAATATATCACGTCCAGCCCCTTGCAGCCAGCTCATTTGATATCATCGCGTGCCATGTTCATTCCAGCCTTACGACTGCGACACTAAATCGAATGCCGCCGTATCGGAATTGATACTCTCCAAGGCTGCCTTTCTCTCCGCCATTCGAAACATCATCACCACAGGATCCACACAAGGAGTCAATTTTGTAACCTCCATTGGGTTAGCTTACAACTCCTACCGCACCAAAGACGGCACTCTTGTCAATAATTTTGGAGGGAACGCATTCAAATGGTTCTGCAGCGGAAAAGTTCACAAACCCGAAGCATTTGGACCTAGAACTGGTTTCGTCGATCAATTGTACATTTTTGGAGAGGAGGCCGATGCCACCGGAGGATGGGGGCGATTCTTCGCACTCCATCAAAACACACTTAACATGATTAGCGGAGCGGGGAGTGGAGATGCGACGCAGTTGCAGGGAGGGATCAATGGATTGCCCCCCGATGCCTTGGAGAATATGGCCATGATTCAGACGGGTGAGACAGCGCATGTGGCGTTGTTGTGCAGTCCGGATTATGGCACGCAAGCTTTGAAGTTGTATGTTGGGAAGAAGGGTGAGCCAAGATTTCATTTGTTATGAACTGGATTGTTATCAAACGATTGTTCACATTGGCTTATTACATCAATCTTAGGGTTCAGAACGAATGGACAATCATGTGGTAGCTGCACTAGTGATTCAGATATTTTAGCACGGAATGGACTTGGTGAGTATCCCAACACGAAACAGACATCGCCAGTAATGTAGTTCAATGAGTGTAATATATCTTACTTTTCGGCAAATCTCTCGCGCTACTCACTCGTGCAGCATTCGGTAGCACCTTCTTCTTACAAGGCCAACTTCCCACTGGTGGAGGAGCACGCTCGGGATCCTTCGGTACCAATCGCAATACAGCCGTCTCTGCTCCCAAACTTGAAGACATTGCTACATCTCCATTAGATGGCACCAAAGTTGTACTAGCGGAACAAATGAGTGGGGTTTATGAATTGGATTTCAACCTAAAGTTCAGTGGAGGAGTATTCTCGGCATCCTCTAGCTCGTTTAGTATCACCAAATTGAATATCGGTGTAAGCAATCCAGATAATGTTGAGTGGTCTGCTGATGGTACGATATATACAGTGAGTGATGATACTTCTGGGGCAGTTACAATGGTGAAGTCTGATGGGAGTGTTAGTGTGATCGCCGGGAATAAATTCAACGGAGAAGCGTGAGTGTATCTTGCCATGTTTTATTTTCAGAGTCTTCTCTGATCTCTATTACAATATCTCCAATGCTGATACATTTCAACTCTTCGCAGGTCGGGATTAGTTGATATCAGTGAGGTACTCAATCTTGCACCTAGCAGCATTTTCTTAGTGAACGCCATGACATGTCCCACCTCCATGTCAGTATTGGTGAACCCTAAAACACAGCTCGAGACTGTTAATCCCACCAGAAAACCAACCACAGGGCCAACTGTGAGTACTGTCTTGACAATAATCACAAAACTCGTAAATTTTGAGAACTATGAACACATGCGGTTCTCTCTTGCCCACGATGTCTGCGCGCTATCAACTCAACACAGACTAAAAAACCTACCAGTTCTCCCACAACACAATCCCCAACGAAATTGTGTGGCGACGGCGTATGCGCCACAAACGAAAACAAAGATCAATGCTTCGCAGACTGTGGCAACAAAACTCTCGTTGGTTCTTCAATCGGCACCAATGGTGCACCTGGCACCATGTTCTCTATAAAGCCATTACGGGATATACAAGTGACTTCGTTTGGATTTTATAAATATACAGCTTCCTCAAATTTTGTTGAGGTGAGAAATGCGTCTTATTTGAACAATTTTTGAACATATTTGGATGACATCCCCAGTTTAGGTTTACACGCGAGTTGGAGGTTACAAAGGATACGAATTGAACCCAATTGGATGGGCTTTGGTACATAGCCAAGCTGTTTCGCCACAAAGCAGCAACGCAATGTCTGATACCGGTGATTTTAACGTTGGAGTCACAATTCCTGCTGGAACCATTCAATCATTTTACATTTTTTCGACAGATACTGTACTCTACAGTGTCGGTAGCTCGGAAGGTTCCTTGTTCTCGAGTAATGGCTCACTTGAATTTTACCAAGGGGCAGGTGTGACCGGGAAGTTTAGTGGCCAAGTGGTAGCTCCTCGAGTCCTCAGAGGCGAAATAAGGTATGACCAAAACTGAACACATCGACTTTGTTTTCAACATCCAAGTTTGTCTAATTACCATTTGTAAATAAATCAAAGATATGATATTATTTCGCTTGGTTCTATGAGCCCAACAACCCCCCCTACCAAGAAGCCTACCAACTCACCTACTAAGAAAACGACAATGGTGCGTGAATGACTAAAAAATATCCATAGAATCTTCGTTGGCCGGGGGAGACTTCTTGGCTTAATATAAATAGATGATTCCTAACGCCTCTGTCTTGGCTGTATTATGCTCAATTCCACCGAAGAACCCCACAAGAAAACCTGTCACAACCAAGCCTTTTACCTCCACACCGTCAAAGGCGCCACTGACGTTGGTAGGTAATCCGTTTATACATGCCCATTGTTCTACGCACGTAAACTAAACAAAAGCCATCCCTTTGCTCGAAAACAAAGAACCCAACTCCATATCCCGTCACACACGTAAGTTGTCGACCTCAATGTTCTTGTGATTGCAATGCCATGTATCAACTAACTCAGTGTTGCTTCAAAGAATCCAACCACAGCACCTCCAACACATCAGCCCAATTCTTGTGGAAATAACTCCTGTGAACTTCACGAGACAGATACAACATGCGCTCAAGACTGCAGCAATATTTCACTAACTACTCACAATTCCGGAAATAGTGGCGCGTCAGGAGTCATGTTCTATATAAAAGCACGCCGCGACGTACTCGTTACTTCGCTGAACTTATTCACGGGAACACAGCAAACAAATATAATTGAGGTGTACACAAGAGCTGGCACTTACAACGGTCATGAACTTGATCAAGATGGGTGGACTCTTATTTATACAAAAAATATCCAACAGTTTGGCAGGAACACCATCACTGAACTTGGAGGCTTTGATACAGGAGTGGAAATAAAGGGAGGTTCGACCCAGTCGTTTTTCATTTACGCAGGCACTGGAAATTATGTCATGTATGATCAAGGTGTGTTATTCTTCCCTGGTTTCATTCCTCATTTGGTAACTTTCATCCGTTTTGACATGCGCATTACTTGCCGCGCAGGAAACGTCGAAGGGCAGTTATTCTCATCGGACGCATCAATTGAATTTTACGAGGGTGCGTCAGCTTGCGGTCGAAGTTCGTTCTATATTCATATTAACTTTTACGTGTCTCTCTTCTGCGCCATGTTAACAGGTGTTGGAATAAGTAGCTTTTTTTCAGGGGTCTACGCAAATCAGGTGTATTCTCCAAGAGTGTTCAGAGGAGAAGTCATGTAAGGATTCGCATAGTTTGTATCCACTGTTGACTAAATAGTTTCTTTAACTGAGAGTTCACAATGATAAACCGTCTTCGAAGATATGACGCTATTTTGATAACAGCTGCGCCAAGCCCTGCTCCAAGTAAATCAGTACGTTGAATAATTTTGCAAACAGAAATTTCTTTGCCAACCATCATGATATTGCTAAACATCAAACTTTCAACCAATTACACTGGTTTCGTCATACAGCCCACCATTGTGACGAACTGTCTGGATGAGTCCATCACAGAAGAACAGTGTACGGCCAATCCTGGATGCCGTTGGCTTCTTTCCGAGGGCTATGCGTGAACATTGGGTCAAAAACTGCTAAGAGGAGACCTTGACAATGTTCGTTGTTAACTTACCCTGTATAAATTATAATATTGAGCTGCCAGGAGTAATAGCCCGTGTAGTTTGACAAAAGTGATTACTCTTAGTTTTCGCATACGGAGTATAACAGATAGTATCGTAAGAACCACGCAGACAGACAGCCCATGTACCCTCCGACGGTATGTTTTCATAGAGATAGACCACAAGGAAGCGCCGTCAGGAATTTGATAAAACAATGTAATCTGCAAGTGGCAACACTCCACCAGTATTGACACTTTCTCTGCTCTCTGGGGATCCCACATCCACACCTCGCTTCAAATAACGTAGTTGCAGCGTCAGACCATCCATTCCAGATGCAGAAGCCGCAGAAGCAGAATTGCTCATCATGCTGACTGATCCGCTTGGACGAGTGTCTATCAAGGATGGATTAAGGATGAGAGAGATACAATTGAACTGCTTGTCCTTTGCCATTCGCTGATACCGACCAGTGATGCCTCCTTCGAACTTGACATGGTCAGCTCCTACCAACCCGAGTATTAGACCCCCTTGATTGTTACTGTTCCATTTGAAGGCATTGTTGGCCATAGCTTCATCCCATAGAATTCTTCCCGAAAAGAAGCAAGAGAATGGCATGTCTTCTTGCAATCGCTGGCCTGTGATGGTATTTTTAAGAATACCCATTTGTTGATGCATATCATAGCTGGGACTAATGACATAATCAACATAGGTTTTATAATATGGACTTGCGGCAAAGGATGCAAATCCAGCGGGATCGGATATGTATTTCTGGAGCTTGTCTCTGGGCAAATTGGGGAACCCTCCTGACTCTACGAGTCCAAGATCTTCGGAGTCGACATTTAATGCAATGAGTGGAATGTTCAATTCTCGACAAATCTCAAATACGGGTAGGTAATTTTGAAACGACCAAGCCCATCTTTTCTCCCACTGCACTTGATCTTTCATTTGTTCAGCTGTAATTTTGCGAGCAATGAAAGCATCCAAGACTGATTGAAACTGGAGCTGCACCATTTCAAGACCCACCGACATGTTTCCATTGTGTGCGCCGAGCTTCTCCCGTCTTCTACGATGGATATTGCGCACAAAGTCCGCTTGCAGCATGTGATCTCTGGCGGCATTGTGGTGTTCTCCGAGCCACACTGCACCGCCTCCACCGCTTGTCATAGCCAGGATGTCGTTGAGATGCGATGATTTGACTGGTTTGAGCGTTGGGTACAGCGTGGCCGAAGCATCGGGGAATATCTGATAAGCAGTGAAGCCTGCTTCGGTGACGGCATCGTTTGCCACTGCCCCCTGCGGCGTGGCTAGCCAGCCGCATGACCACGACGACGCCACCCCTCCGCAGACAGACGACGCAGTTTTGCCAAGCAAGTCACGACGAGTCTCTCCAAAGGACGACGACAGCGCAAACAGCGACAGAAGGAGGACCTCGCAAAATTGAATAACGTTCATCGCGCAGCGTCCTGGCGATCCAGACCAGGACACCAGTACAATATGGTATTTGTAGGACTACCTATTTGGTATTGGCCGGCCAACAACAATCACACAATCGATCACAGGCCACAGAGAATAATTATTTCATTTGCAGTTCTTTTTTTGCGCTGGTAGCGTGATTCCTTTGCATTCCGGTATTGTAGTAGGAGGTAGTAGGTATGCTGTGTAAGTAAATATGGAGTAAGTATACACCGAGGAGTAGTTACAAGCTTTGCACGAGGATGACAACAACAAGCTACCATATGTAATCGGAATCAAGGTTACCTAATGGAGCAACACAGTTCGACGCAAAGGCAGTCAAACCAGCACGTTTCTGTCTTGGAATCCTATGCCTGTCATCAACACTTTACATTTACAGGAACGAAAAATCCTGAAATTGATTCGAATAGAGTGAAGAGTTTACTGACAAGATTTTTGAAAACTCAGACAAAACAACATGGAGGACGCAAGGAGCGAGCCAAGGCAGTCCAGTGCAGACAAAGATGAAAATCTCGCAAAATGCTCGCTCGGCGACCCTGCATTGGCTCTGCATGTGGAATGGAGGTTGTTCAGAGCCCATTGATACAGAGAATGCCAGAAGAGAATTAGTCAGGAAACGGTAATGCGAGATTTGAAAAAACAGCTCGAACGATTGAACGAAAAGGAGAGGCTGGCCCGATATCTCAAGATACATTGATACTTGATAGTCTGGGAGTTGTGATTTGATTTCTGGTTTTTATTTCTCAACTTTACTTTTGTAAGAGTTAAAATGGTCGTGGTCATTCGCGAACCATTGATAGGTAAAGAAAATTCATTGCACAAGGTTACATCGCGTTCGACACTATAAAGGCAACATCGCATATCGCATTCGAACAAAGTCCAAAGTAAACTGTTAAGACCGAAGACGTCCTGCAGTTAGTTCACTACTACACGTGAATATTGGTACCATTTGTCCATCTATTTAGCTCTGCCGTGTCATTTATCACATCAAATATGATGCAGCACTCACTCCTATGTGAGAAGTTGTAATACTCTAACACCAACTCTTGGAATAACAACCCCTTCATTAATCCGAACTAAAATGATACCGCCGTAATCTTGTAACAAATCTTGCTATTATCCTCAGGTAAATTGATCACCAAATTACCCTCGAATGTGCCAGCTTTCCCCCCAGGTGCGCAGGTCACAACAAATTCGGTCGGTTCTCCCCCTCTGCGGTCCATCCGGCCGGCCACGGGCTATATGATTGGAAAATGTCAAGAGATAATCAAAGAAGGTTATTTGGGAAGAGGTTGGAATATTTGACAACGTCTAGTTCATGCCCCATGCAAAAACTCACAGAAACTGAAAAGGATGGATGAGAATCAGCTGTGAATGATGCATAAAAGTCTTCAAAGCCCATGCATACTGGTTTCACACTGAGGAAAATTTCGGCACCTAAATGTGCAAGATGCAGATTTGTCGTGTTTAAGTAGTGGCCACCGGAGATGATTTTTTCACAGGAGTGTATTAGTCGGCATGAAATGCACGTAATATGATACAGATGATTGTGGGATGAAAGTAGAAAGAGCGAGGAAAATGTTAGTTATCGATAAGATGACAACGTCTGCGCACTTGCAAGCAATCAAAAGGAATAAAGTCCAAGCAACCGATCAGCATCTCTGCAACTCCTTTCCATCCAGAAAGTTTCAATGAGTAGTTTGTATGAATAGACAAAATACATCCACTTTGGGGACTTATGAGGTCCAAAATGGGGCAAGAAGCATTCCTAGTTGATCTTGCACATAAGTTTGACAGATTGATGAAAGCTCATGATAAAACACTCCGACAACAGCAAGACATATCGGAGGAGCTTTCAGCGTGCGGTATCGAAGAGAATTTTAAATAATTAAAAATAGTTCCCAAAGCAGGACGGTAACTCACCCTTGGAATTGCTAGCAACCTGCATTTCTACACTCCCATCGGGCACACTGCTCATAATAAACTCCATCCCCGCGGGAATCTCACTGGCCTCCTCAATTCCCCCCATCATTAGTGCATCGGCTCCCAAATTCTCCATGCCAGGGAGGGCCGGTCCTCGATCGCCACGACCAAAGCCTTGTGAGCCGCCCATTCCCTCGGTGTAGGCGATTTCGTTGGGGTCGTAGCCTTCAGGGAAGAAGTCGCCCGTGTCCGTGGCCTGTCACACAAGAGCAAACATAAATGAAGCATGAGGAAATGATCGTCTCGACAATTTAGAACGGCGAGTGGAGGAAGCATGATGGAATCTGACGACACTCACGCCCATCTTCTCACTATCGGGCTTCCAGGCATTCCCACTCAAATCAACGTTGCCCTCTCGTCCGATTTCAAGTCTGCTTGACCATCGCGTTCTTTGAACGGTCAAAGATGGTGTGAATGCAGTGATGGCGGTGGGAATGATGCTAAGGAGGGACAGCTTCATAGTTATCGTTATGATGAGTGGCTTAATGAGATTGGTTGTATCGATGATGGCTTTTGATGGCGTGATGAGAGGGAAGCGGGTTCTCCGCAGTGTCATTGAATTGTGACGCACTAAAGATACGCTACAAAGATTCAATCGTACGGTATGGGTATTGTACAATATTTACATTGGAAGTAATATTTCGTACTATCACGAGACTTAAGTTGTTTGCGATGGAATGGAATTGTCTTGTATCAAAATCCATCAACATGATGTATGTACATCAAAACTCACAATCAATCTCGCGCTTATTAGGCTGTCCATCTCTCTTGTTGGTGAAGCAACTAATATCGAGAGAAGTGAAGTGAAGGTAAGTTGCGACCTATTTCGACAAAGCTTTCACACCTCGTACGACGAAGACGAATTCATGATGTCACATCACACAGATGGGCAGCTAACCAGTAGACAGGTCGTCCACTCAACAGTGCGTGTATAAGCATCTCGTTTCTGCCCAATCAGTGTTTCTGAGTTGGGGGGGGGGGGCAGTGATTGATTTTCAGCACTGTTATCAATTTACTTTTGTTCTTAAAGCATATCTTTGTTCACTTATCCTCGGGCAGCATCTTCTATGTTCATCTCATCTACGAAATCTCACACCTCTTTCAATTGTCTTTTCAATGAACAATTAATAGGGAGTACATGCAAACTTGTGGTTTCTTTAGGTGAGAATAAATTCAATTGCCTTTTCAGTACCACCCGCTGATATTTTGCACGTTACCAATAGCCTAGTTGTCGTTCCTTTGACAACGGTTGTATTGGATCTGTTCACAAGTAGATTAATTGAATGATATGAGAACCTACTTTTGTGATTTGATTTGATCAACCCATTCATTCTTGTGCTTTTCTTTCATTCCATCTTTATCAAATCTTCTCAGGGGCGATATTTTACTCAGGTAGGATCTCCATTCGTTGGTGTTTAGCCCGCCACAAAACCAGATGCCGCTAAGCAATGGTGTCAAGCAACGAAGTATAGGACGTTGGCCAAGGGGCAAGAAGCTATCGTTCGCTAACGCACTGTTCTTAGTTGACGAAGCTGCAACTTCATGATCATTTGCTTAATGTCGTGTGGAGTTGGATTTGTTTAAATCTTGAGATTTGTAACACCTCAGGGCGCGACAGCTTGAATTAGTAGATGTTTATTCGTTCTGACAGAAATCTGTCTTGAGTCGTCTCAATTTTTTTCTCCATTCCGCCAGGCTCTCTCTTACAGGATTTTATGACGAAGACTTTTGTGTTACATCCATATTACGACATGATTTCGCATTTGTTACTCGTCGCATTTTATTTGAGTGAATCAACACATGGATTTATACCATCACCTAAAAGATCGCTACGTTACGCCCAACATCTTTCACTCACCTCAGATGATAATGATAATCACAACGATGTCGTCCGATCTCCTCTTAGATTTATTGGTCCATATCCCACAATGCCTCTAAGATTTCCCCACCTAGCAACGTCGTCTCAACGATCTCGCAATGTCACCGGTGTTAGCCTTGACTTTGTGTTGGATACAGCAGCCAATACCAACACAATAAACAAACAGGTTGCCACAGAACTGAACCTCAAGAAAGTTGGGGAGGCACCGGCGGGAGTTGGTGCAGCAGGTGACATATCAGGAGGAACCACATACCTTCTTGGAGATTGTGAATTGGATTTGGGTGTCACAAAACAAACCCCAGAAAAAGGCAGTGATGAAGACGAGAACACCAGTGACGAGTTTATATTTATGAAAGGATTGACAGCATCGGCACTACCTGTAGCATCACCAGCAGCTGCAGGTTTATTAAGTTTAGCCTTTTTCTATTGCTTTGAAGGAGGTGTAGAATTTTCCTGGGGTCAAGGTACCAACACAGCAAATCAGGCTCTTCCGTCTGTGACATTTTTCGGAAGCACTAAGCGTCTTGATATCAATGGCTTGACGTGTATACCGTTTGAATCCCTGCCTGTTTCAATGCTCCCGTCTGTGACACTTTGTATAAACAATATTGAGATACCAGCCTTATTCGATACAGGATCTCCGATAACAGTATTGAATGCAAGAGCAGCCGAAGCAGCAGGAATTTCGACTTCAATCTCGCTTGATACGGAAGAGCAGCCGAAGCAATCTTGGAACCCATTTTCGAAAATTGCTGGTAACATTAAATCTGCTTCCGAGATTACACAAGCCACCGCAAGAGGGGAGGTGCTTACTATTGCTGGAATGGATGGCAAACCAGTTCGTCTTCTCAAGTCACAGTCTCCTGTAAAAATATTGGCCCGTGCAACAAAAGTTCCATCATCATCGTCTCATAAGGGAAAAGTACGTCAAGATCAGTACGTAAACCTCGCAGAGAGTTCGTTGTTTGTTGGTGATCTACCAGGACTGGCAGCGCTAGGTGGACTTGGTGGCAACTCAGCTCCTCCTGCAGCTGTGCTTGGCATGGATGTAATTAAACTCCGTCCTCGTGTTGTATTTAGAGCTCAGCAAAAAGAAATTTACCTGTAGGGTTTGTAAATGCGGCTTGTCTGTCACATTATAGTCATAAATATTGTGAAAGACTCCAAAGTGGCCATTTCTGTTGACAGAAGGTTGCCAGCACTCTCATACAAGAAGTGATCATAATATTTGAAGAACCAAGTTCATTCTGCTACAACATACTAATGAACGACACCTCCCATACATGTCTAGACGTCATATCTGCAGATACAGCTGAAACCTCCAGGATGCAACTTGTGCACGCCCTCAACAATAAGCATTGTTAGGATTTTTTTACAGGAGTGCTCACCATAATTCAGCGCCAATGTGTCAGAACAGTCCATTAAAGAGGCATATTAGAAATGAAACACATTTCTAGCATTACTAGTACTTCTAAATCGAAATCATGAGGGCAATCAGTATGCTTGAGCCCGTTGTACATGAATCAGATTCAGGGACATAGACTCCCATCTCTGAGAAAGTACTCAGGACGTGCCTATGACACTTCAGTATGTGAGGTATGGAATATGGCCGGGATTTATCCTACAGTTGTACTACTGCCACAATAGGTGACGGATGCTATTAATGTATTAGGAGTTGAATGACCTAAGCCATTTCTCACACAAAAATTATGTAGAAACAGTGTAGAAGCTGTCATGGAATGATTTTTATGAGTTAAATTGTTATGTACAAAGAAGGAACAATGAAGCAAATATGCTTGCTTTATATTGTACAAAACAAAACTGTGTAAGATTCTACACTAGTATGTTTTATACTAGTGTCGATTTCTACCTGTCTTGGTATGAAACCTCAGCAGGTGTGTCAGAATCCATTTTGGTTCTGGATCTTTCCCTTACTTGGAGATGTGAGATCTTCAAGTCTTGCTATTTTTCAAGATCTTGCTAACATACAAGATGTCCAGCATCTCCTGAAAAATTAAAGGTATCTTTAAAGACTACCTTAGAATACTACTGTAGAGGAGATAATTGGCCTATGTCACTTGCTCCCTGTCATACCCATGCTTATTGTCCATTTTGTATACAAGGAGGAAGTATCCATTGAAGGTATCAAAATAGGGCTAAAGTGTAAGTATGGTTGGCACATACCTACAGTGGCAGTACTGTGGGCTACATACAGCAC